>JAJMES010000243.1:0-19458 GCA_030574275.1 Pichia sporocuriosa
TGAAATAAAACTAAAAAAAAAAAACAAAAGAAATGTAAAAATAAAGAAAAATATTGTAGACATAAACATTCAGCGCCATCAAAGCCCTACATGAATCTAACTCTGGTGGTAAAAGAAGTAAGCTTTGAAAGTACTGTCCAAGCTTAGTTGATACAAATAGGTCTATTTATGCTACAGAATTACGTGAAGATTTTTTTTTTTTTAATATTTTCGACCTCTTTTTTGCGTCGGTGAAATTTTATATCAAATTGGGGGAGAGAAAAAAAAAAAAAAAAAAAAAAAAGGAAATGTTTAACATGAAAATTTTTTTATTTTTTTTTCCTTTTCTTTCTTAGTTTGTTAATTTTAATTTTTAATTTTCAGATCTAATTTGACTTCTATAGTACGTTCCTTTGGTCGTTACAGCATACTAATAATAATAAATAGAAATCATGAACAGAGGTAGAGGAGGATTTAGAGGAGGTCGTGGTGGCAGATCATTTGCACCACAAGGACCACCAGATAGAGTTTTCGAAATGGGTTCATTCATTCACACTTGTGAAGGTGATATCGTTTGTAGATCTATTAATGAAAAAATTCCATATTTCAATGCACCAATATATCTTGAAAACAAAACTCAAGTTGGTAAAGTTGATGAAATTTTAGGTCCATTAAATGAAGTTTTTTTCACAATTAAGCCATCAGAAGGTGTCCAAGCCACTTCTTTCAAAGAAGGTGATAAATTTTATATTGCTGCAGACAAACTTCTACCACTTGACAGATTCTTACCAAAGCCTAAACAAGTCGGACCTAAGGCTCCAAAGAAGAAGGGACCAAAGGGTGCATCAGGCCCAGGTGGTGCAAGAGGTGGTAGAGGTGGATTTTCCAGAGGTGGTTCAAGAGGTGGTAGAGGTGGATTCTCTAGAGGTGGTGGTGCTCCAAGAGGTGGCAGAGGTGGTTTCTCCAGAGGCGGTAGTTCTAGAGGTGGTAGAGGTGGTTTCTCCAGAGGTGGTAGAGGTGGCAGATTTTAATGTATATTTTCTATTTTACAGTCTAATTAAATCAATCTCCCTAAAGTTTTTATAGTTTTTATTTAATAAAAAAAAGTAAAGAAAAAAAAATAATTATAATTAAACTATGTAAAATCTTCATCAACATCAACTGGAGCAGCGGTTACATTATTCTTGATGGAATTTAAAATTCTTACCTTCATTCCATCAAGTCTTGAAAATTTGTCAAAATTTTTTGCAGAAATAGCAATTTCATCAGAATTACCATCTTTAACAGCATCAATCAACTTTGTAGCAAATTCGTACTCCTTGGTGGCTTGAAAACTTGGATCCCACTGTAAAAATCTTTGTAAAATTGCATTAGCGCTTGCATAATCGTTATTATCAGCAAGTCTACAAAGAATTGCCTTAAAAAAATATTCCTTTAATGACCATTTGGCAAGACTATTAGATAATGACTCTTTTGCTACTCTTTCATAAGTTGTTGCCGCTTTCGTGTAATCTTTAATTGAATCATCACAATATAAATCGGCTGCTTTTAAAGCACATTTATTAGACAGTGCAGTCGCAGAATCTCCCTTATACCATTCAGATGCATCTTCATAACTAGAAATTGCCTTTTTAATATCTTGTAATTCATTTTCATATAATTCACCTAAATCAGTTTTAAAATTAGCACTTCTTCTAAATTGACCTTTTTGAACAAACATACTAATTGCTTTTTCTAAACAAATTGCAGCTTGTGATGGAGCTTCCAATTTGTATGATTTAAAGGCTTCAACTAATGTGTTTGCAGCCTCATCCGGAGATCCAGCTTTGACCTGACAATCTGCTGCTTGCTCAAATGCACGTCCTGCATCTGCACTTCGACGTTGGAGTTTATATAAATTTGCAGCTTGTGTAAATAAATCAGATGCATTCTCATATTTAGCAAGACTTGATTCTCCAAAAAATGATGACAGCAGTCCGGTACTCTTGGTTAATTTCTTTTTAGCCTAGAAAAAAGATAATAAATTCAATTTTAATTATTTAGTTAGTATTTTAGAAGTCATCAAGTAGAAACAAAAGCAAAGAAAAAAAAAATGTAGTACGTACTTCAGCAATCAGTTCATCTGGATTCGACATTGTATTAATTATTCAAATATATCAATTGGAAAAAAAAATTGATTTTTTCTGAAACTTTATAACATAAAATGTTTCACCTGTTTGCCTATATCTGAGAATGTGATAGTGTTTAAAGACATAAAAAAAAAGATTAAAATGCAGCGACGAATTTTTTTGTTGTGTTTTTTACAACCGTACACCTACCTTGCAGTGTAGGTATTGTATATAATGGATTTTTATATCATTAATAAGTTGAAACTAAACAATTTGCAAGACTAGATGAGATTTAAAATGAAAAAACAAAAGTTTTTAAGTAACTTATGTTGCATTTTGCTAGTCCAACGTTAAAAACTGAAACATTTTGGTAATCTTGATAGATAAGAATAAAACTAAACATTTTGGCATTGAAAAAATTTATAATATTTTAAAATTTTTTTGAATACAAAAATTCAGCATTTTTAGGCCAATCATTTAATTTCAAGGATTATATAATCTTTCTAAAATGCTGATAAAAGCGTTAAAAGCTTGAAAATCGTTATTTTTGAAATTTTAGTAGTATGAAAATTTCATAATCGTTGCTGTAACGGCTGTTGTCGGAAGGGTCAAGACTTTGTCGCGATTTTGTGTTAACGCTTACAGTTTGAGGTGTCCTGTTCGATCCCTGCGGTCGATGTTTGGCAACTATGGGAAGCCTGGTTTGTCAACGTCAGCAATGAGCAGGGGGACCGCTGGAGGGTAGAAATACAGCACAGCGTCCTGCCCGTGGTGGAGGCGAAGAGGACCGCATCTCGCTGGTATTTGGAGTGTTAGTGTTTAGTCGTTGGTTGGCTTCAACTGCAACTAAAAATATTTTTTTATTATTTTTTCTACTTTTGTTATGAAATAAGTTTATTTAAACTGATATTATTATTATTAATATTATTAAACTATAACTTTTTAGCTTCTATACATTTTTTTTTATCTAACACTTTTCAATAACGATAGCAGAAGCTCCACCACCACCATTACAGATACCTGCAGCACCAATTTTACCATTTTCTTGTGATAAAATAGACATTAATGTAACAATAATTCTGGCACCTGAACAACCTAATGGATGACCAATGGCAACAGCACCTCCGTATACATTGACCTTAGATGGATCTAAATTTAACAACTTGGTATTTGATATACCAACGACTGAAAATGCTTCATTAAGTTCAAAATAATCAATATCTTCTAATTTTAAACCAGCGTGTTTGACAGCCTTTGGAACTGCAAGTGATGGAGCAGTTGTAAAATCTACTGGTGCATGAGCTGCATCACCCCAACCGAGAATTTTCGCAATTGGTTTAATACCTAATTCTTTAACTTTCTTTTCAGACATTAAAATGAGCGCAGCACCACCATCATTAATTGGTGATGCATTAGGTGCTGTAACTGTACCATTTTCCTTTTGGAAAACTGTTCTAGCAGATCTTAATTTTGGTTCATTTAATTTAGAAGTTTCTTCATCTCTTTCAACAACAACATCAGGTTTACCTCTAATACCTTTAATTGTTATTGGTGAAATTTCATTAGCAAATTTACCATTATCATAAGCTGTTTGTGCTTTTATATATGAATTAACTGCAAAATCATCTTGTTCTTGTCTTGAAATTTTATGATCTGATGCACATTTTTCTGCTGCAACACCCATTGCTTTACCATCATAAGCGTCATTTAATCCATCTTTAGAAATACCATCAACGATTGTATTATCACCAAATCTTAAACCACCTCTTGCAGCTGGTAAATAATATGGGCAATTAGTCATAGATTCGGCACCACCTGCAACAACAATATCTGCACAACCTGTTAAAATAGTTTGCGCTCCAAGAATAACTGCTTTCATACCAGATGCGCAAACTTTGTTAATTGTAGTTGCTGGTGTATCTTCACCTAATCCGGATTTAAGAGCAACTTGTCTTGCCGGTGCCTGTCCAACATTTGCTTGTAAAACATTACCAAAAAAAATTTCTTCAACATCAGTTGGCTTAATTTGTGGTACTTTTTCAAGTGCAGCTTTGATCGCATGAGCACCTAGATCCACATATCCTAATGATGACAATGAACCTTGGAATGATCCAATAGGGGTTCTTGCACTGGAAACAATATAAACATATTCTTTTGACATCTTTGAAGTTTTTTCTTATATCTTTCTATAAATAATATAAGATAAAATAAAATAAAATAAAATAAAATAAAATAAAATAAAACCAAACAAAACTAATCTAATAAAATTTAAAAGGAAAGTAAGTATAAGTATCTTTCAAATCTTTCATCCGTAAACGTCAGAACATAGAAGAACGAGCTCTCACCACTTTATATACATCGTTCGTTGAAAAAAAAAAAGGAGGAGCCACGCGTCGTATAAGATCTATGGGCTATTTTACTGCGGAACGAATTCTATTTTAGAGGGGGAGGGAGTTTACCATTAATTTATTTAAATTACTTGCGGTATTTAAATCTATCTATGATTACTAAGCCATAATGACATCACCTTCATTATCTTCAAGACCTGCATCTTCAATATAATCAATTCCTTCTTGTTTTTTCTGATGATCACGCAATTGATCATATGTCCACACAGAAACCCCACTTTCTAAATCTTTGGGATCAATAGGTTGGGCAGATGTACGTAAAAACTTCTTTGCTGATGCAATTGCCATATCAGTTGACAAGTTTGTATCAGCATCTAACAAACCCTGCGCTATCCATTTAGGTAATTGTCCTTTCCTTCTAGAAAATCTTCGATCCGCCAAAACCATCACACCATAATCATCTTTACCTCTTAAAACTCTACCTAAGCATTGAGCTGCATGTCTCATTGCATCGAAAGAAAGGAAATCATTCTCTCTGATTTGATAATTATCTCTCAAAAATTCTAATCTAGCCTTTAAAATACGTGATTCTGTATATTGAAATGGAATACCAATCATCAAAACTGTTCTACCATAATGATGATCAAAATCAATACCTTCTGAAACCTTACCTCTTGCAACCGATAATAAAACAGCACCACGACCATTAGAACACGCTTTTCTATAAGTTTCTAATGCTAACGATGTTTCTTGTGCATCAGGAGTTTCAACTAAAATCAACTTATATTTCCAAACTTCATCCAAAATACCCATTGTTTGCCATTGCGAAATAATACTTTCCATATATAAATATGACGGAAAAAAAACAACTAATCCATCTGGCGTTATTTTTGAAAATTCAATCAGTAAGGTACCATAGTTTCTAACAACACTAGGATCGTTTCTAATTTCAAATCTTGATGAAATTGCAACCTGATCTGATCCTTTCGTAACAATCATTGGTAAGAAAGATCGACGATCTAACGTCATACTATATGATTGTTGAATAACTGTATCAAAATTTAACATCTTCGGATACATGTCTAATGGGGATATAGTACCTGATGTAATAACAACCGAAGAAAATTTTTCAAAAATCGGTTTGATCGCTATAGATGCATCTAAACATGAAAAACGTAAAATTGGATTAGGAACAGTTGCATTTTCAGTTTCAAATGGTTCTAAAATAAGAGTGAATCCGGTGTCATACGTTGCCACCAGTGATGCAAATGTCGCAATATCTTTAAGTGCCATAAATTCCTCAATTTCAGATATTTGTAACGTTCTAACTAATAATGATAATCTTTCAGAACAAAATCTTAACGGCTTTCTATCGATAAATGTAAGTTGTTTTAAATGCTGAAGAAAAGATGTTGGAGTTTCAGCAATTACATGTAAAACCTTCATTCTTGTTTTCAAATATTCGATTAACCTTTTCATAAATGAAATAAAGTGTTCTGCTCTTCTAATACTACCAGGTATAGCCTCATCTAAAACATCACTGGATAATACAGGGTTAGCTATGAATGTTTCTTCGCCTTGACGAACTATATCTGACTCTCGTAATCCCTCTACTAATTTTTCATATTCATCTTGTAATCTTGAACTATCAACCTTCTTAACTTCTTCAACCTTTTTACTTAAATTATTTGCACCTTTGGTTGCCTTTTTCAACATATCGTCTGTTATATCCATTGACAATGACTCAATGCAAACATTATCTATATTATGCGCCTCATCAAAAATGACAATACTATCCCCCGAAAGATCTTTTGAAACTCTTTCTGCAATTTTTGGATCAATCAAATAATGATATGAATAAATAACAATATTACATAATGGCATCATACGTCTTATAGTAAAATAAGGACATGTTCCTTCTGCTTTACAATAGTTCAATAGTTGTTCAAATGAATAGACACCTGGTGGAATTAAATTCGTTGGATCCTTTTCGTATAACTTTTCATGAAATGAACATAAATCCTCAATATCTCCATCACCGTTCTCTATTTGTTGTTTCAACTCACCATTAGTCAATCTTCTACATTTTTCATCAACAACAATACCTTTTCTTTCTTTACCGACAACAGGGTGTAAACATAAATTCTTTCTACTTGTTAATCCTAATCCCCTGAAATCTTCAACATAACCTAATTCTTTGGCTCTAAATTCCATCAATTTATGCAATTCAATCAATGCCTTTTCAATTTCTGACATAGTACGTGAACAATAAATAACTTTTCTATGTTCTGGATAATGCATCTGATATGCCACCGTCACGGACAACAATGAAACAGTTTTACCGGTACCCGAAGGCATCTCTAATATACAGTTCCCACCAACGTCTAAGGACTTCTTAATATCAGACATATACGCATATTGTTCCGGATATATACGTGGATATGGGAAAATCACTGGCAGATCATCAATATAAAATCTGAAGTTGAAATTATAAAATGTAATGTTAAGTTAGTATTTAGAAAATCATCAACAAATAAATAACTAATAAATAAATCAATAAATCACAAAATCACTTACTTCATTCTTCAATCTATAAATGGAATTCCTATTTAATACAAACCTCCACACTTCTGATAATATATAGATATTAGGTGTGGTTTATGTCAAAGACTGAGAATTTCAAGAGGTTGTTCTTTTTTTTTGTTCCACCGCCCTTGATCGCTCTCTCTCTTAACATGACATGCGCAATCGACTGGTTTGGTTTACCCACTACTTATCAATCCAACATACATCCATATTTGTTATTGTACAATTATACATAAATATACATTCCTATCAACCCATTTTTACGTCTACATCTTTGATTGCAACCTGTTTATCTGCATCAACATAAGAATCACAGACGCACCATATGTAAACATCATGTTTACCTTCTTCAGGTACTATAAAATCCATCTTAACAACTTGATTTTCCTTCGTAATAGAGAGTTTCTTGATGGAATACAGCTGATTATTAGTCTTGTCACCAATAACTATCCACCAATTCTCAAATTTCTTTATTGGATAATTCATTGAAACAACAGATAAATCTTCAACTTCTTCATCTCTACTTATTTCAATTTCAATTGATTTACTTTCACCTGCTATTATATCACCTTCCAAATTATATGAAATTTCCAAGTTTGGATATTTATTAACAAAGTTAGCAACACTCGACACTTCTTTGTCATTCAGACCTTTTAATATCTTACTTCTATCTTCATCCTCAAGTTCCATAACATCGTAAACTGAATTAACATTGTATTTTTTACACTCATCAATAATCCCATTATCAAAAAATGGAATTTGTTTCAAGACATTGTCGTGATTCCACATACCCTGTGTAAGCATTTGACATATATCCATTGCCAACATAGCATTTAAGTTTCCCTGACTTGACAAAATATCAACACATGCATACAATAAACGAAGGGCAGTCGGTAAAATTGTGTTTAAGTCTCCCATAAGATCAGAAGTGAGATCAATTCTTAAAAAATGAGCCTGAAGTAAGATAAATGTTTTCAATGCTGGTGATTCAAAATCATTAGTTGAATTCCATTTCAGGGGTAAACCATTATAAATCTTGAACAATGTTGAACTTTCATTTTCTCTTACTGGTAAATTTTCAAATTCATTAGCTAAACTTATAACCTCAAGAATTCTTTTCAGTCTGGCCTTTTCATTCAATGTAGAAAGATTCTGGATAGTTGAGTGAGAAATATTGTAATAATTGGCGATCATACAACTGTTCAAAGGAATGATTTCAACCTTTTCATCATCGTCCTCTCTATCTTGATCGTTACTAAAATCACTGTCAAGATCCAATTCAATAAACCCAGAAGACTCTAATTCATTTAACGTGTTTTCAACAAATTCAGATAAATACTCGGATAATCCATTTTCTGATATATCAGTTAATTTATAGTAAGATGGATTCAACTGTAATCTCCTGTAAAATAATGAATATGTAAGCCAATCAACCGTATATTGTCTATTCTTGATAAGTTTAATATCACTAATAATTGCATCGGAAATAAAATTATTTAAATGACTTTCAAGCGGCAAGGGCAAGGCAAGAAACCTTTTATAATAATCTAATTTTGCCGAATTTGTAAAAACAAAAGCTCTAGAAATTAACTTTTGCCCTTTTCTAGCCAATCCAACCATTTCTAATAAATCGTCAATACTATAATCAACATATCTATGTTCTTTACCATCATATTCTTTAGTTCCCAGAACAAAAACCATATTACCAGATGGACACCAACGACATGTATTCTTTGTAGCCAATAAGCATTTCAAAACACCAGCATCAAACAGACGCATCATAATAGTTTGTTCAGAAGAGGTCATATTTTCATGATAATAACCTATACCAAATTTTAAACCCAGTTTCATGACCGGGTCTTGAATTTTATTAATATATGGCGCAATAGATTCTTTATCTGTTTGAAGCCAAGTCATTTCATCATTCTTCAATTTCATTATAAGTCCTTTGCATATATCAATAATATCTCTTTTGGTAGGAACAAATACTATAGAATTTTCTTCACCATTTTTAGCATTCATGCTGTTGATAGCTTTGTAAGTTGGCTTAATTAAGCATTTAATCAAAGAGGGATTATGTGTAATATCAAAATACTCAAATTTAATTTCCAACGGATATATTCTCTCTCTCGTGTCAAAATTAAAAATATTGGCCTTTGGAACATCTATCCAGTCAGCAAAATCTTTATAGCTCGCAATTGATGAACTTAAAAGAACGAATCTTATCTTTTTCTCTAAATTTATTGTTATGTATCTTAATCTATTCAAAAACATTTCATAATAAATACCAGTCTGGCCGGATCCAATAGTATGACAATCATCACTCACGACTAGCTCAATAGACTGGATGCTCTTTCTTTGTTGCCAACGTCTTGTAACAGTTTCAATTTGCCAAGGGGTACACAACACTAAATGTGACTGGGACAACAATTGTAAATCAATATTCAAATCTCCAGTTAACTTATTAATCACTTTTCCTCCAGCTAGTTTTGAAAGGGATTTGTTCCATACCTTTAATAAGAGATCAATACTGGTTTGATTTGGAGAAATATAGACAGCTCTTCCACCTTCATTTTTCCAATGATTTAATAATGCCAACAAAGCAACCGTTGTTTTACCATTTCCCTTAGAAGTTGCAAATAAAACATTTTCATTTGTATTATAAACTGCATCAAAAGCTTGAGATTGAAACTTATTAAAATACTCAAAAGAAAATACACCCGCAAACTCTTTTATACCCAATTCGGTCACTGGAACAAGTACCGATTCAATAAGAGGTGTTGGTGCAGGGAATTTCTTCGGGATAATGAGATTACTTAGCATTATTGGAATTTTTGTTTCACAGAATAGCCATTTATCACTAATCAATGATACAAAATAATTAGGTTGTGCAGTTTCAAAGATCGGTATTGTAAAATTCATAAAATGCGTTTCGTTGATATAATCTTTCTTCACCAATAATTGATCAAAATATAGAATGTTTGCACCATCACAATCTTCAACTAATAAAGTAAACGACTCAGCAAAACCATGAATTGAAATATCCCATTTCCATTGCGGTGTAATTTCTAATTCTATTTGTAACAAACTTGGTGTTATAGGTTCCAGACTATAGTCAATATTGAGCCGTGGAAATTTTTGAACTAATTCAGAAGCCAAATTTCCAAATTTTTCAGCCTTTAATGATTTAACAATTAAAGTTGGATCAGATATGGCTAAGTAGTATTTCCAAGGGGTCAAAGATCTCTCAGCAACTTGAATTATTTCGTTAGGAACATTTGGATACTGTCTTAATGGTGTATTAGTCAACCACAACTTCTTTTCAATCATTTTGCAGAGGTTTAATAAAACTCTAGAAACTTTCGCCCAACCAGTTCTTAAGGATAAATCTAATAATGCCCGAAATAATCTACCAGCGGATTGCGAAACAAAAACCATATCTGCCATCAAAGCAAAACCATCTAATTTTAAACCTGATATATATGCTTGTAATAAAACATTAATTTTAGATAATGGATCTTCAATATCTTCATTTATAGGAATTGGAGCACTTTCAATCAATTTTTGTAATTCACCCTTTTCTTCCTTTCTCACAGGTACGTATTTGAATTCTTCACTACCAGCAAATAACCTAAACAATTCAATTTCTGTGAAGTTGGGTTTTAGTTGAGCTTCAAAATTTTTCATATTTTTATAACTAATGTAGTAGTAAGATGCAATTCTACCCAAAACGGTTGGAATTATGACGTCTTTAGAATAATTATATTTTATTAAGCCATTCTTTGCAAGAAGTAAAAGGGCAGAATACCCAAGGTCTTTTCGTCTTTCTAAAAGTTCAGGATCATGGTCGTATTGTGGACCAACAAAATATATGTCTCTTGAATGGAGCATCCGAACATATAAATAGGTATAACTCATCCAATCTATGCAATCTTTCAAGGATCTTATTGAACCAGCAACAACTTCAGCATTTATACTATCAGCGAGTTTAGAATACATCTGTGATTCAATTGGAAGTTGTTGATTTAAAACAGCCAAATAATATTTAATCTGATCTTGCGATGTAATAATTATACCATCACCATGTGTATCATACCTTGGTCTACCAGCTCTACCAAGCATTTGGAGAATATCTTGTGGGGATAGATCAACCCAGGTACCCTTTTCTGGTGAATAAACACTTGTACCTTTTATAATTACAGTATGTGCAGGTAAATTAACACCCCATGCTAATGTTGCAGTAGAGACTAAAACCTTAATATGTCCTTCTGCAAATAAATCTTCTGCTGTTTGTCTATCAACTTTGTTCATACCTGCATGATGGATTCCGAACCCCATTGGCAATACTGATTTTAAACCTTTATTTTTTGAATTTTCAGCTTCAGTTCTTAAAATTTCTTTCACACCGTCTGAAAATTTCATCAAATCTGATAGTTTTTCTTGTTCTACTAATTTATTTGCTAACCATTTGGCGGTTTTGGCAGTCTCTTTTCTTGAATGAACAAAAATAATTATTTGATTACCTTCTGTAATATTTTCAATAATTTTTTCATAACAGACATCATTCATTGCTTCATATTTTTTAAATGCTTTCTTTTCAGTTATACCAACAAATTGTTGAGCCAATGGACATGGTCTGTAAGTTGCATCAAAATAAAATAGTCCATTTTTTTCAACTCTTAAAAATCTTGCGACATCCTTATAATTTGGCAAAGTCGCAGATAAACCAACAAATCTAACTTTATTTTCATTATTATCAACCATATTTTTCATTGTTCTTGCAACAATACTTTCAATAACAGGACCTCTTTCATCATGAAGTAAATGAATTTCATCAATAATAACCAGACGTACTAAATTAATATATGAAGCGTCATTATTTTTTCTAGTTATAACATCCCATTTTTCAGGAGTTGTAACCAAAATTTGTGTTGATTCAATTTGATGTTTTGTTAAATTAGAATCACCCGATAATTCATTAACGGTTATTCCAAAATGGGACAATCTTCTATCAAATTCTCTGACTTGTTCCTGAACCAATGCTTTAAGAGGAGCAATATAGACAATTTTGAAATTATTCAACTGGAATTTTCCATTTTTGTTTCTAAAATTAGATAGCGTCCTAAGCACTGTAAGCATTGCAACATTTGTTTTACCAGCACCAGTTGGTGCACACATTAATATGTTACAATCATCGTTAAATGCACTTGGATAAACTTTTGACTGTATTCTATTTAACGTCGACATTTCATTCACAGGAAAAACTGACTGGGCCCATTCAGGTAATTGGCTAATTGCAACCAACATTTCATCGCTAGATTGTTTCGCCTTTGTAGGAGCAGGAATATGGATTTCTTCCCAACTTTTTCTTACCCTTTTAAATGAACCTTTAGGTAGTTCAAATTTTGAAACAGTCATCAATTTGGAACCTTGAGTGAAAATTAAATTATGAATATCTATATTTCTTGGATATTTAATATTTGAGGTTGAATGTATTTTATTATCATAATCATTAAGCTTTTGTCTTTTTGAAGATTTTGTTTCATTACCATCATCATTATCATCAGAGATATATGATCTTTTCACCGTGTTTTTAGAATTTAATGATTCAACTTCATGTAATAAAGTTAATTTCTCTGTTTCATCATTCGTGCTAGCTATTTTTATACCATAATAAATGGTTTTATAATTTTTAATTATAAGTCTATGATATAATTCATTAATTTCAAAATCCGGAATATTCAATAAATTATGTTCAAAAGTCCTTAAATCAATTTTATTTGTCATGACTTGCTCTAAATAATCTAAGATTTGATCAGATATTTCATTTTGTTTATATGAGTCAATTGAACTTTGAAAAATTGACAATTGACGTTTTATCCAAAATTTATCAATTTCTTTAATATCCAATGGTTGTTCACCATCAGGATTTTCTTTTATTAATTTAACAATATTATTAGTATCTTCAGTTTCTTGATTTATAAAATCAAAATCATTTATTTCTCCATCATTATCATTAAAACTTGAATTAGAATCAGAATCATTTTCATCGTTATCAACAATATCATCAGCATCATCATCATCATTGTCGTCTGAGTCTATTATTATACCCAATCCATCATCATCAGCATCTTTTTTAGATTCAATTTGATTATAATCTGATAATTTATTTATCCACGAATACAATGTTTGAAAATCGGAATCTGAAATATTTTGATTCATAATTTCTATAAGTTTTCTCTTCTTTTCCAAAGTATTTGAATTTTCAGATTTTAAAATTTCAATGATAATATCTGCTAAAGAATCAATGACATTATTAGGTAAATCATTACCAAGTTTATCACTACACCATGATATAATTTGGTCATATATATGAACATTGGATTCAGTTGTTGGAATATAGTCTAAATTTTCAATTGAGTCAGTTTCCAGTAATGTCATATTGTTGTTCATTTTCATTTTATTTTTATTATTAATGTTTTTGCTCTTATCTTTATGTTGTTGTCTTTTTGAAGAATGATTGATTGAGATTTCAATACTTTTTTGAATTTCTTCATTTTCTTTGGCATCTCTATTATACTTTGAGTTTTTTATGTTAGAACCAAAATCGCTTGCAGATACTCTACCTTTTATAGAATGTGGATTTGTATCAATTTCTGATTTAGTCGAAGCACCTCTATCCATCAATCGACGATCGGTACGCAAGACCTTATTGGAAATTTCCTCATATTTATATTTACTAATATCGTCTGTCATGTATTGCTAAATATATCAGGTTAGATATTCTAAATTATAAGAACAGTTAATCAATCAATCAACATTATAGTTTTCATTTAGTGCTGGCTCATCCTTTTTTACAAAAAAAAAAAAAAATAAAAAAATGAAAAAATAAAAAAAAAACTACGTGGTGTACAGGGGTTTTAATTTTTTTTTGCTTGTGTATATAATATATCTGTCGACCTTTTCCAAAAACTAACGCCTTGTAGTTACTTAAGAAAATCAATAAATAATTGTATATAAGTTGCTCGTTGATATCTATATATATATATATCCTATAAAAGTAATCGTAAATAAAGTATAGTATTGCCTGTTGTCAATAACTATTATGAACCGCTATTCAGCGTGGCTGCTTCTCCTCACCTTCTCGTCGATCGTCGCTAACATACCCCACGTAATATATTACGTAATTACTTTTTTTTTTTTCTTTTTTTATTATCCTTTCCTCTTTCCTTCTCTCCTCTCCCCCTTTTTTTTTTTTTTTTTTTTTTTTTGCTTTTTCTATCCCACTTGAAATTTGATTGGCAGACTGTGTCCCGAAATTAGCCTCCCACTCTCCGACTAGGAGGGGCTATAAAGTTTGGTAACATGAACTTAGGTCGTGTAGTGGATATACCTTATCCGTTTTGAACTTACTTGTATTTGTGTTTGTATTTTTGTTAATTTTAATATTTTTACTTTTAATTTAATAGTTTCTGGGTTTTATTCTTCTTTTTTCTTAAAGATTTAAACTTTTTTTTCCTTTTTCTTTTTTTTTTTCATAAGTTTATTCTTACTGTTAATAACAAACAATGTTACGTTTACTTTCAAAGAGAACTTCTTCTATTAGGGCCGTCCCTAATTTAGTTAGATCTTTGGCCACTGAAGCTTCATCTGATGTCCAAAATCTTCATGATGTACGTATTAAATTTTATTTCATTATAATTTATTAGATTATATTATACTGGATTTATACTAACTATTGATATTTTTTTTTTCTTTCTTTGTTGTTATAATTGATACAGGTTGTTAATATTGAATTACCAGATTTTTCTTTCGAAGGTTATAAACTGGATCCACCTTCTTTAAATTATCAAACTGAAAAGGGTAAACTTCTTCAAATGTATAAAGATATGGTTATTATTAGAAGAATGGAAATGGCAGCTGATGCACTTTATAAAGCTAAAAAAATTAGAGGTTTCTGTCATTTATCAGTTGGTCAAGAAGCAATTGCTGTTGGTATTGAAAATGCTATTACTCCACAAGATGATATTATTACTTCTTATAGATGTCATGGTTTTACTTATATGAGAGGTTCTTCAGTTGAAGAAGTCCTTGCTGAATTAATGGGTAGAAGATCTGGTGTTTCATATGGTAAAGGTGGTTCTATGCATATGTATACTAATGGTTTCTATGGTGGTAATGGTATTGTTGGTGCTCAAGTTCCATTAGGTGCTGGTTTAGCATTTGCACATCATTACAGAGATAACAAAAATTGTACTTGGGCTTTATATGGTGATGGTGCAGCAAATCAAGGTCAAGTTTTTGAAGCATTTAATATGGCAAAACTTTGGAATTTACCATGTATTTTCACTTGTGAAAATAATAAATATGGTATGGGTACTTCTGCTTCAAGAGCATCTGCAATGACTGAATATTATAAGAGAGGTCAATACATTCCAGGTTTAAAAGTTAATGGTATGGATATCCTTGCAGTCTTCCAAGCTGCTAAATTCGCTAAAGATTGGACTGAAAACGATAATGGTCCATTAGTTATTGAATTTGAAACTTACAGATATGGTGGTCACTCAATGTCTGATCCAGGTACTACTTACAGAACCAGAGAAGAAGTTCAAAATATGAGATCAAGAAATGATCCAATTGCAGGTTTAAAAACTCACTTATTGGACTTTAACATTGCAACAGAAGAAGAAATCAAAGCTTTCGATAAATCAGCTAGAAAATATGTTGATGAACAAGTTAAATTGGCTGATGCTTCTCCACCACCTGAAGCAAAGATGGATATATTATTCGAAGATGTTTATGTTCCAGGTTCTGAAATTCCAATCTTAAGAGGTAGATTAAGAGATGATTCTTGGTCTTTCGAAAAAGGTGGTTTCGCTTACAAATAAATTAGTTTGTATTATACCATTTAATTATGATTCTATATAATATTTTAATAATAGGTAAATAAATTCAGTTATACAGAATAGTTTGCTCATGTTACAAGTAAATAATCAAAATAAAAAAATATAATAAAATATAACAAAATAATTAATTAATAAAAGAACAATTGAATATATAAAAAAAAAATAAACATTTTCTCATAGGCACTTAAAATACTAATTCTTAAGCATCATGTAATTTGGATCATCCTTATTTGCATTGTATTCATTACTACTAACCGTTTCCAAAGTTTCAACTTCAACATATTGAGAATCATCTGCCTCTGGCTTACTCTTTTCAGTAGGAACAGTTGCATCAATATCTGATCCAATTTTTTCAGTGAAAACTGGGTTTCCACGCATAGGTTCCAAATCAGAATCATCATCTTCATCATCAGAACTTTCAACATTAGTATCTTCTTTATTAACTGCTGAAACTTTATTAGCTGATGTATCATCATGTGATTTCATTTCAACCTTTTTGGCTTCTGAAATTTCAGCTGTTTCCGACATAGCTGAAGGTACATTACTAATAAAAGAAGCCCCAGTTGTAGTTACTGGTGCAACTGTGGTTGATGCATCAGTTTCAATAGGTTTGATCGGAATTGGCGCAGAAATAACTGGCTTAGTTGGTGTATTTACTCCGGGGCGATTGCTTGTTTTTGGCTTCGCTGAATCATCCTTAATAGAGTTACTTCTTTGCTTTGTCTTCAGATTTGATTTTGAGTTGGATCTTTTGAGTGAAAATTTAGAAGTTAGTGAATTAGATCTAGACTTAGAAAGAGAATTAGATCTTGATCTAGCTCCAGCAGTATCAGGTGAAACAGATTTTGATGACTCTTTATTCTTTAATTGTACAGACAGCGGTGTATTCATTTTTTGCAGTTGTTCTGGAGTCATATGCGCAATGGCTTCATCAACCATTGATCTTCTTCTTGGGAAATCAGTGGTTGCTGGTACAGCAGAAGTTTCAATATCTGTATTAATTGGTTCTTTTGCAGATTCTTCAGTAGGTTTTTCAACATCGGCAGGTGAATCGGTAATAGTAACATTATCAGTCAATGGATCTTCAGCATCAATATCAGGTTTGCTTTCAGACTTAATTTCTTTTGCTGGATCATAATCATGATTACCTTCTTCTTCTTCATGAATTGTAGATGGTAGATCATCATCCTTTTTATCGTAAAATTCACCTACATAAAATGGATTATTATTACCCAAGCCACCAACACTAGATTTAGACAATTCTTCTTCATATGAAGTAGGAGCTTCAGGAGTTGAGATAGACTTTGCATTAGTTGATGGAAGTGAAGTACTTCCAATATTACCTGCAACACCAGTGGCAGCAGAAGCTGCGTGCGAAGCACCTGAACCTACTATGGCTGCACCAGTAATGGCAGTACCAGCTACTGCACCAGCTACTGCGCCACCAATACCCGCAACAATACCAGAAGAGGAAGTATTCTTTTCCTTCTCAGCATCACTAATAGCCTTATTTTGTTCCTTCAATGATTTCTCTAATTCCAATTTTTCGGCATTCAATTGCTTTATACGCTTTAATCTGTCAACTTCTTCTGCAACTCTTGTAGCTTCTTCTTCTTCTTCCTTCTTCCTCTTCTCTGCAGCAATTTTTGCTTCTTCCTTTTCCTTCGCAATTTTTGCCTCTTCTTCTTCCTTTTCCTTTAGAATCCTTGCTTCTTCATCTTCCTTTTCTTTTGCAATTCTGGCTTCCTCTTCTTCTTTTTCCTTCGCTAGTCTCTCTTCCTCTTCAGCCTTCTCTTGTTCAATTCTTTTTCTTTCTTCTTCTGCAGCAATTCTAATTTGTTCTTGTCTTTTTGCTTCTTCAAGTCTAACCTGTGCCAGGTGTTCAGCCCATTCATCTGAAGCCTTTTCAGCATTAACCTTTTTAGAAACCAAATCTTCCTTCGCAGTTGTTGATAGATGATCAATCTTGGTTGAATGAGCAGTAACCCTATTAGCTAACAAACCAACTTGTGATGTTAAGATGGCAGCATTAGCTGCAGCCCTTGCATGTTTTGCATCAATAATGCCAAAAGATCTATCAGCAACCTTTCTTCTTTTAATCGAAGAGCGAATAGTCTCTTTCTTTTCGTGTTTTGCTGCAATTAATGCTTCAACCTTTTTGATTTTTTCTTCTAATTCAGCCTTTTTAGCATCAAGTTCATTCTGTAATTCAACTTGCTTAGATTGTAAAGCAACTCCATCGGTTTGAAATTTTTCAGCCAAATCAGTTTCTTCAATTTGTTTTGCCTTGGAATCTTCCAATTCTTTAGTTTTAGTTTCCTTCAGTTCATCTGCTGTTAAATTCAGGGTTTCTTTATTTTTAACATGGGCTTCAGCTGCATCGGTTTCCGCCTTTTCTGCATCTTCTTTATCCTTAATAATGGCATTTTTCTCACCTTCAATATATGCAATAGTGTCGTTTTTGGATTTTTCAATGGTCGTTTCTAATTCTTTCAATTTTGATTCATGTTCAGATTTAGCAGCAGAAGTTTTTGCATCAACGGTTGATTTATATTGTGATAAATCTTTCGCAACAACGGCTTCATCCTTTAACTTGATATCTTCTTCAATCTTTGCAGCTTTTTCAGCATCACGTGCATTGTTTTCAGCAACACGATCATCAATTTGCTTCATTAAAGGTTCGAGTTTCTTTTTTGCCAATTCATAAATCTGTTGTTCAGTGAGAATTAAACCAGCACCCAAATCAACACGACGATCAAGATTTTCAATGTGGTTTTTGTTCATAATTTTACTTGCAATGTTGAAGTTTTCCTTATATCTGTTTAGCATCTTTGGATGAGTCTTAATAACGACAGGAATTTCTTGTAAAGCTGGCTTCAGAGGTTCCTCAACAGGTTCCTCAACAGGCTCCTCAACGGGTTCTTCAATAGGTTCTTCAATAGGTTCTTCAATAGGTTCCTCAACAGGTTCCTCAACAGGTTCTTCAGTATGTTTTAAAGGTTCTTCAACAGGTTCTTCAGTTTGTGCCAAAGGTTCTTCAAGCTCTTCAACATCATGTTCAGATTCCAAAGGCTCTTCTGTTTCAACCTTAGTAGCTTCCTTTACTTTAGAAGGAGTAGTTGGTACAGATTTAACAGTATGAGGTGAAGCTTTGGTAGTAGAATTTCTAAATGGAGAGACCCATGTTTTTGATGAAACGGAAACAGTTTTGTGCAATTGAGTTTTATTATGTAAACCAGAAACAGTTGCAGTTTCAGCAGCTGTACTTTCACTTGTAGACATGATTAGTTTAGCAATTAGATAATATATAATAATTGAAAGAAGATATAAAGATTAACAAATATTAGTTAAATTAAAACAGGAGGTCAATCAATATCTATAGAGGGCGCACTAAAATGTTGACTGAGCATACAATCAATCTAATCGGGAAAGGAATATTTCCCAAACAGGAAATTTAAAATCTTTCGGAAATGAAAACACAACAAAAAGCGTGCTATACCACGACACTGATTATGTCTCAAACATCGACGA
>JAJMES010000243.1:19558-38993 GCA_030574275.1 Pichia sporocuriosa
AGTTTTAGTTAAAAATTCCGGGTGGCGAGTAATATTTCTTTTTTTTTTTTTTTTTTTTCAACAAAAAAGGAAAAAATGAATCATCACCTGACCCTGACTCTGGTTTTGTTGATTGGAATCATTTCGCCTCCAATCGCTAAAGTATTATTCTGTGTCTATTCTGATGCAATTTTTGCATGATTCAAACTTAGAACTTAGGATTCAAAATAGGGGTGACTACACATAATTTGTTCAAAAGTAAAATTCATACACTTGAGAAATACACATATTAAAAAAAGTAAATTTTAATTCATTATTTGTAATGTAAACTTAGTAAATTATTTATAAAACGAAATAAAAGTCCGGGGAGTGAAAAGATGGGAGTAAACAACATCAATTGGGAATAGGTATCAAAAGACTTTTAATTTAGTTGCAATTAACTTACAGGTTATTTTCTAAGTATAGGGTGGACTTATGCGAGATTCGGAGAAGAGTCCTAAATATAGAATTACCGGACAAATGGTTCTTCAGAAATGGTATTTGAAAGCGAGATTTGTATTAGAAAGGAATTTACTGTTCCGATTTTTTACGCGCTTTGTTGTTGCTTACATCTTGCCTGGGTGTCGTAGAAATGCGGAATATTGGTATCTGGAATTTGTTTGGAACCAGCCAATAACTGAAAATTTATTGGAAAATTACCCGCATCCCCGGTAATTTGATATTGATGATTCAGTTAGGGAAGGATGAGTCAGTTCGTAGCTTTTCGGGGGATTGTCTCGGAGAAACGATTTCCAATAAATTTTTTTTTCATTTTCCATTTTTACTCATTTTCACTTTGTCGTCGAAGGTTCTATTATAAATATTGAATCATCCCCATTTCCCACATTTTTTTTATTCTATTTCTTAGTACTACTCACTTGTTAAAATGTTTTAATAGAATTTTTTTTCTATTTATTTAATTTATTTCAATATTTATTTTTTCAATTAGAGCACTTCTGAAAACTGAAAAGTTACTTTATTTTTCTTTCCAAAATGTTAAGATTTCAATTGAAAAACGCTATTAAAAATGTTTCTAAAAGTGCATCTTTTAGAAGATCATTAGCTACATCAACTGTGTCAACTAAAAAAAACACCAAATCCACAACTTTAGTTGGTGCAACCATTGCATCTGTTGCTGTTGCAGCTGCTTCTTATTTTTTAATTCAACCTTCTTTAGCAAATGAAGAAGTTACTCCATTATCTATACAAAAACAAATTCCAGTTGAAGAATTTATTAAGCATAATACCGCAGATGACTGTTGGATTACCGTTAATGGTAATGTTTATGATTTAACTGATTTCATTAGTATGCATCCAGGTGGAGTCACCCCTTTAATTCAAAATGCCGGTCATGATGCAACTGTTTTATACAATAAGATTCATCCAAAGGGTACAATTGAAAATTTTTTACCTAAAGAAAAACAATTAGGTGTTTTAATTGGTGAAGCTCCAAGAATTGAAATTGTTCTTGATGAAAAGGAAAAACACAGATTAGAATTGTTACAACACTTACCATCACTTTCAAGAATTCAGAATATTTATGATTTTGAACATATTGCAAGTAAAGTTTTGACAGAGCAAGCTTGGAATTACTATTCATGTGGTTCAGAAGATGAAATCACCATGAGAGAAAATCATTATGCTTATCAAAGAATTTATTTTAAACCAAGATGTTGTGTTAATGTTCAAGATGTCGATACATCCACAACTTTATTAGGTACTAAAACAAGTGTTCCATTTTATGTTTCAGCTGCAGCTTCCGCAAAATTAGGTCATGATGATGGTGAATGTTCAATTGCAAGAGGTGCAGGTAAAGAAGATGTTATTCAAATGATTTCTTCATTTTCTTCTTACTCTCTTGATGAAATTGCAGAATCAAGAATTCCTGGTGCTACTCAATGGTTCCAATTATATGTCAATGAAGATAAAAATATAGTCAAAAATACAATTAAAAAGGCTGAAGATTTAGGTATGAAAGCAATCTTTGTTACAGTTGATGCGGCAAATAGAGGTAATAGAGAAAAGGATATCAGAATGAGAATCACTGAAGATCACGATGAATTAGACGAAGATCATTCTGTTAGAGCTGGTTCTACTTCTGGAGCAATGCCATCATTCATTGATAAGAGATTAACTTGGGATGAAGTCAAGGATATTGTTTCTATGACTAAATTACCAGTGATGTTAAAGGGTGTTCAAAGATGTGAAGATATTGAAATGGCAATTGATATTGGCTGTCAAGGTGTCGTTTTATCAAATCATGGTGGTAGACAATTAGATACATCTCCACCACCAATTGAAGTTATGGCTGAATCTGTTCCAATTTTGAAGGAAAAGGGTAAGTTACAACCTGATTTTAATATCTTTGTCGATGGTGGTGTTAGAAGAGGTACTGATATCTTGAAAGCTCTGGCGATTGGTGGTAAGGACTGTAAAGTTGGTGTTGGTCTTGGTAGACCTTTCTTATATGCAAATACCGGTTATGGTGAAAAGGGTGTTAGAAAAGCAATTCAAGTTTTAAGAGAAGAAATGAAAGCTGACATGAGAATGTTGGGTGTAACAAGCTTAGACCAATTAGACCAATCTTACATTGATACTAGAAGATTAATGGGTAGAGATGCTACAAACTATATTTACAATAATAACTACTATCCAATGTCACAAATTAGATTCAAAAACGAATAAATTTTTTGAAGACAATATTTGATAACGATGAAATCATCTCAAAAAGATAACTAGAAACAAGCAAGTTTTCAAATCAGACCTTTGTGGGTTTGCATATTTTAGAATAGTGCATTCTTTTTTATGCAAGCTTTATGAAGGTTTGATAAAGTAACAAATATAAAGACATGAACAGTGGAGTTCAACTCCAGTTTTTATCCTATATTGTGTTTTTATACTAAATATATTCTACATGTATAATTCTGGGTTTATAAAAGATTAATAAGTTGCATTTTTTGTTGAAAATTATTTAGAATAATTTGTTTTTAAATTACTAAATAATTGGTTTATCAGTATTAATTCCAATGCCATGATTTATTAACTATATCATTATGCATATGCAGTTTTATTATGTATTTCAGTATATTAGAGTAACAGAAATGCTACTATGTTCTTTATTTTCAGAACTTTATGCAAGGGTATACCCACAGGTGCCCATTAATTTAAATTTAAATATTTTTTTATGATTCTTGCACAATAATTTGAACGGTTCTGATTTATATTTTATATTAAAAATTAGGGATTTTTTCTCATATAGTTTGAAAAGAAGTGGAATTTTAGGCAGATTTTGTAATTACCTTTCTACATCCCCTGGCGTTACTTCCAAATTCATTTTGTAACCGTTAATACCCAATTCGACAAAAAATATAGATCCGTACAATACGTATAAATTGGATTTTATTTTTTTAAATTTTATCTCTCCAGTAATAAAGTTTTCCCATCAATTTTTAACTATTTTATTTTTTATATAAATATATGTGTACATCATGCCTCAACTTTTAGATCACTCATCTCCTTGGAAACATTAGACTCATTCAACTTCTTTTTGTTCTCCAAACCATTGACATTCGTAATGTCCTTCAAATCTTTAGAATTTTTTACAGAGTTACCGTCTTTCAATATTTTTGCATCTTTGTCCCCTATTGGAGTTGGAGTGGAAACTGATTGAGATTTACCAATCTCCCCCAATTCACCTTCTTTCACCTTATGCCAACTTGGCCAAAGCATCAAGTATCCACTAAAACCCCTTACAACTCTACGCCCCTTGGATCTTGCATATTCCACAAGTTGAGCCTGTTGATTTTTATTTTCATGTTCTTTAAACCCACTAATATCCCTCAGGCTAATCACACCATGTGAGGTTTCAAGTTCATTCAAACTTATGCGACTTTTTTTATTCATTTCTTTTTGATCAACAGATACGACGGCAATATCATCATTATTTGCGGACGTAGCCTCAAGAGCTATGGAGTTAGATGGGGTACTGTCTGCAATAACAGATACAGGCAAACCTAAATTTATAGCTATCTCTTCTGCAATTGGTTTTTGATCCATGAGTTCACCATTTGGAACATTAACATCTGTTTGAATCTCCTTCACATGATCATATTTTGCCCAATTACTGACTCTGCGGCCACTTTTATCCAATTCTCTAACGATACTGGTATTCATAGTCAAACCACTGATACCAACACGAACATTGGACGATAATTTTGAACCTGTACTTAAGTTACTTGGTAAATTGGAATTGTTGGTGAGAACTGCAGGACTAGCACTTCCATTTTCAACACCATTTCCAGTGGATGTCGCATTTACACTCCCATTTGTTCCACTTCCAACTCCAACTCCATCTTGCATATTTGCTGATTGAGAATGCTTCCCATGGATCTCTTCAGGACCAATATATATATCCTGGGAATTTCCCTTGACCTTGCCAATTTTATTAATTTTGGTTTGCGGTTTTGCCCGTTTGGGTTTATTATGAAGATTGGTTGGTAAATCTGTAAACCCCGAAAGCCTTTCAGATGAAAGCTGAACTGTTACAAATTTTGTCTTTTTTGGTGGCATAGATTCTTGTGTGTTATATCAGGTACCTTTTTATGGGAGTTTCTGGTATAGAACATTATTATTGTTTCTTTTCTCTTTCACCTGCTTTCTGTTTTTAATATTCTCATCATGTTCGTCTGTTTCTCGATTGAATTATTGCGCGTGGCACGTTAATGGAAAAAGCCTTCTGCAATACAACAAAAGTCTTCAGTATAGATATTCAAAAACAAAAAATAAACAGCAGAAACTCTAAAGAAAATTAAGTATAATATTAAGCAAATAAAAATCTATAAAGTAAGTAATCAAATTTGTAAAGTAAGCCTATATATAATAATAATAAAATGAACTTCTTTATAATTCTGCGGACAAAACTAACGCACCGGGTCGAGCTACATACTATGTTAAATACCAAAGTCTCCGGTCATGAAAGCATTTCTGGCATTTTTCTTATCTACAGATTGAGGCCCATGTAATTTATCAACACGATTGGAAGATGGCATATTGTTGATAACATTATTAGTGTATGGTAAAGAATTCGGACTAACAGCAGATCCGACTGGCGGTGCCCCCCCAGCTGTTGGTGTGTGATATCCCCGAGGAGGTGGGTATTGTGGATATCCTGGCACGTTTATTGGATGATTAGAGTTAGGGTTCGGAGATGGATGCTGCGTATTTCCTTTGTTTGATCGCTTGCCGTTTGATTGAAGTGGATATTGCTGAGGTGGGTACATAGGAGGATATCCTTGAGGTGGATATTGTTGAGGTGGATATTGTTGAGGTGGATATTGTTGAGGTGGATATTGTTGAGGTGGATATTGTTGAGGTGGATATTGTTGAGGTGGATATTGTTGAGATGGATATTGTTGAGATGGACATTGTTGAGATGGATATTGTTGAGATGGATATTGTTGAGGAATATATCCTTGAGGTGGATATTGTTGAGGAAGATATTGTTGGGGTGGATAGATATGTGGATATCCATGAGGTGGATAATTATGTTTTGAAGGATATTGGTGTGGCGATTTGGATGGTAATTGCTGTGGTGATTTGGCAATCGCTGGTTTAGTAGAGGTCACTGGTGAAGCAGCTAATGTATGATTTTCTGGATTTGAGTAAACTGCTTTTGAATGACCCAATGTGTTTCGATTTTTTTCAGTTCCCGGCACATCTAAAATTTTCTGCTGGATCATGCTACTCGATTCAAAATGAGTAGGCGGATATGATGATGACGTGTCCGAAATCCCTGATGTTTTAAAAGAGTCAGTTATTGGTGGAGCCTTTTTCCGTGATGCTGACACTTTTCTTTGCTGGCTCAGTTCTGTATCAAACGATTGGTCATCAGTTTTATCGATGAAGTCCTTAAGCTCATTTTCTATTTCATCAAACTCTCTATTTATTTGACTTTTTGATATTGGACTCTTACTATTTCGGGTTTGCTTCTTTTGAGCGGGTGTCGTCAATTGTGATGGTGGCAATAAAACTGGAATGTTATCAGGTTCCTCAATTACATCAAATTCTTGTTTTGAATCAAACGACGAAAAATCGGGTGATTTACAATGTATTATATTGGGTGAAGCCAAAATAGTAGGAGATAATGAACGCGGAGGAGGTGATGAACGTGGATTTGGTGATGAGCGTGGAGGTGGTGATGAACGTGGAGGTGGTGATGAACGTGGAGGTGGTGATGAACGTGGAGGTGGTGATGAACGTGGAGGTGGTGATGAACGTGGAGGTGGTGATGAACGTGGAGGTGGTGATGAATTTGTATGTGGCGATGAATGTGGAGGTGGTGATGAACGTGGATGTGGTGAGGAGCTTGGATGTGGTGATGAACGCGGGGGAGAGTAATTCATAGATATAGGCTGAACAGGATAATGTTTTAAATCCTGATACCTTCTAGGCGGCGATTGAGAATATGGCCTCCCATTAGATGTATTTGGAACCATGTTCGGAGAATTTGAACCAGATGAAACATCATACATTACAGGAGACGGCAATTGATTTTTTGAAAATGGTTCGTTCAAATGTCTTTCTTCATTCAGAGGTATATTATGATTGAATGGTCCCTCACGCATTCTTTCCGGTGAATAGTTATAATCAAAATTCATACTCAAATCAGAATCAATTATATCTAACGCATCAAACCGTAGAAACATACTTTCTGAATCTGAAATTGGAAGAGAAATACGAATTTGGTCAAAATTCTTTTTCTCATCATTCTTCAAATTTCTTGATTCTTCCTTCTGTTTAAATTCTTCAAATTGATGTGAGCTGTTGGTCCTTCTTTTACTTGATCTCGGTGGTGGTTGCAATGATGTATCATAGTCCTGATCTACAAGACCAGACCCAGAAGTTTCAGAGTCCATTTTTTTGGGAGGTGGTTTTCTAGACTTTGAGCGTGGTGGAATATCCTGATTATTATAATCCTTTTTGGGTAGAGGAGGAGGTGGTGAAGAATCTTTCGGCATGATTCCACCTACTTTATTATTATTATCTTCAAAGCTTATACCTTTTATTTTGGATATTTCCCTTGCTTTCTCAATTTCAACCCTCTCAGCCTGTAATTCAGCTTCTTTCTTGATCCTTCTAGCCTCAATTTCAGCTATATGTATCTTTTCCTCAAGTTGTTTTAACTTTTCCTGCTTTATTTCTAATTCTATATCATAATTATCCCTTTCTAAATCATGTTCTTCAATAATAACCCATTTCTTAAAACCTTCAGCAAGTTCCACCTCTAAAATATATGTTTTTCCAAAAGTTTTCTTTTTTAAATCAGTTTCTTCAATTCCAAGAGATGCCAACCAAGTCCATATAAAATAATCGTCTATACTTACACGCCCAACAACGGCTGTGAAAAATTCCTGTATATCAGTTTTTGGAGATAAGGATTTTCTTGAAGTCATATCAGTCGACCAACCAGGTATTAATTTATATTTTAATGAAGTTGAATCATTACCATCACTGATTAAATCGGAATCATAAAGACATAAATTTTCTAGTAATCTTGAGCCTTCAGAAGATAATTTTTCAAGAACTTTATCTTTATCTTTGAATAACCTTTTCAATAACAAAAAATCTTCCCTTGTATAAAAGAGTGTGGAATCATCAAATTTTAAAGTTTTACTTATCCTTGCCAATAATTCAGCAGGATTTTTGGATGGTACATTAGAACGTAAAGTAACCATTGGAATTTCTTGCAATTGTCTGGAATTTTCCAACGTTGCAGATGTTGGTAATGGAGGATAATCTGAAGATTTTAACAAAATTTGAAAGAGTTTTGGCAATCTAGTTATGTCACCATTAGGCGGCATCGCTTTAACAAAGGATAACAATAGATGATACATTGCATCACCTGCTGGTATCCATTCATATAAACCCCTTTCAAAGGAAGGGGAACCTAAAGATTTGTTCCCAACTGGACTAAATGCCCATAATCCGCACAATTTACTCAACTTCTTAGCAGTCATTGAATTCTCTTTTGAATTTAATACTAAAGCAACAATTAAATCAAAGAAATCATAAACTATGGATGCATGTGCGCCCGAGGAAAGGCAATCAGGCATAAATTCCAAAAATGCTTTATCAGGAAAACCAGCTTCATCTTCTAATTTCACAAACTTTGTATAAGATTTCCAACCAATAATAGCTTTGCCTGGTAATCTACACCAAATAAATTTCAAAGCACTCATTAAAATATATTCATCAGTATTTCTAACAGCTTCTAAGGCAGATTTTTCATCTACAGGCATCCCATCAATAAATATTTTTTTAAGGAAATTTTTCAAATCTACATCATGATGTTGAGGACGAAATGGTAATAGTAAAAGAGGCGTTTTAGTACCTTTCCGTTTTATTTCCGATGTTATAACATGGACCAAATCTTTAACATGTTTTCTTTCAAACTTAATATCGTATTCTTTTTCTAAGATATATTGATCATCGGTCTTTCTTTTGTAAGTACTTTTCAATTCGTCTAGTTTTTCGGCCTCTAAAATGGGAGAGTAAACGAATGATTCTTTTGCAGTACCAATAGAATGCTCAGCTAACGAATCTGAAAATATAAATGAGGGCAAAATCGGTATCAACTTTTTTGGCAAAGCCATAATGTACCAAATTAGTCTTTTATATATTGAAATGTTCAGGAATATATATGGAATATATATTGAATATCAACAGATCAATAAATTAATTATGCTTGAAAAACAGTTAGCATCAATTATTTTCATCCCATTGATGCCCTGATTAAGAAAAAATGTCAACATTTTCTGCGCGAGGAGAAGCTGAAATTTTAAAGGGCATATATAAAACACATCATTAGAAGGGGTAGAATTTTGAAGGGACTAGTTTTTAGTTGTTCCAAACAAGAAAAGTGCTAAGTAGAAAGAGAACAAATGGCTATTTTATCAGAGGAAGAAATAAAAAAACTGAAGGCGACCAAAAAGATTGGAATAATTGGATTAGGTGATATGGGCTTGCTTTATGCACGTCGTTTCTCTGAAGCCGGTTGGAATGTTTGTGGTTGTGATAGAGAGGAAAGATATCAAGAACTGAAGGAGAGTATGAATTCCTTATTACCTGAAGTTGAAATCTATAAAAATGGTTTTTATGTTTCTAGAACGGCTGACTATATTATTTATTCGGTTGAAGCTGAAAATATTGATAAAATAGTTGCTCTTTATGGTCCATCAACCAAAGTAAACGCTATAGTTGGTGGCCAAACTTCGTGTAAAAGTCCCGAAATCATGGCATTTGAAAAACATCTACCTAGTGATGTTGAAATTGTTTCTGTGCATTCACTCCATGGTCCAAAAGTCGATACTACAGGTCAACCTTTGGTTTTAATTAAACACAATGCATCTGATGAAAGTTTTAACTTTGTTGAATCATTAATGTCATGTCTCAATTCAAAACATGTCTATTTGACATACGAAGAGCATGATAAGATTACAGCAGATACGCAGGCCGTAACTCATGCAGCATTTTTAAGTATGGGTGTGGCATGGCACAATAGTCATCAATATCCATGGGAGACACCAAAATGGACTGGTGGTATCGAAAATGCAAAAATAAACATATCAATGCGTATATTTTCGAATAAATGGCATGTATATGCAGGTTTAGCAATAACAAATCCAGCTGCGCATAATCAAATTACACAATATGCTAAATCATGTGAAGAAATATTTACAATGATGATTCAAAATAGACCTGAGGAACTAAGGCATAGAATCATGAAAGCGAAACATAAAGTTTTCGGTCATTTAGGTAAAGATCATCAATTATTGCTTGACGATGATTTACTCCAACAATATTCTTTAGGGAAAAATCCACCAGGTGACCATCATCCAAATTCTCATTTATCATTACTCTCTATTGTTGATTCATGGTCACAATTAGACATTGTTCCATATGATCATATTATTTGCTCGACTCCACTTTTTAGAATATTTCTTGGTGTTTCAGAATATCTCTTTTGTACCCCAGGCTTACTCGAGGAATGTATTAATGTTGCCATCAATGATATCACGTTCCGTCAAGATGATTTACAATTTACTATGGCATCAAGAGAGTGGTCCAATGTTGTCAGCTATGGAGATTTTAACCTTTATCAAAAAAAATTTGAGAATACACAGGCATTCTTTGCACCTATGTTCCCAGAAGCAACCAAAAAGGGTAATGAAATGATCAAAACCATTTTACAACGTGTCAGAGATAGAGAGTAATGTAGGATATAGAGTATTTAGAATATCTAGATTATATGTAAGTAGCAGCCGTAAAAGAGTACCAAAAAGGCAATTCTGATCTGGAGCGAGAAGGGGGAGGAGGCGAGACGACGACGACACCTGTTTGCTTTATGTTGAATTGATCGATTGTTTAAGAGTACTGAATATACATATCTTTTGCATCTGACATATATAATGGTTTTAGTATTTAAAAATTAGCATATATATAATTGAGAGACAATATGGGAAATATATTTAGTTCGATGTTTGGTAAACTCTGGGGGGTGAACAAAGAAATCAGAATTCTTATTCTAGGGTTGGATGGTGCTGGTAAAACGACAATTTTATATAAGCTTCAGCTAGGAGAAGTGATAAAGACCAAGCCGACGATAGGGTTTAATGTTGAAACACTACAGTATAAGAACATTTCTATCAACATGTGGGATCTTGGTGGTCAAACATCAATCCGTCCTTACTGGAGATGTTATTATGCAAATACAGCGGCGGTTATATTCGTTGTCGATTCTACAGACAGGGATCGTTTGGAAACCGCAAAGAAAGAATTACACATGATGCTTAAAGAAGATGAACTTGTGGATAGCGCATTACTTGTATTTGCTAATAAGCAAGATCAACCAGGTGCTTTGACAGCTGCTGAAGTTTCAAAATCCCTCGGATTGGTTGAATTGAAGGATAGGAGTTGGAGTATTGTTGCCAGTAGTGCTATAAAAGGTGAAGGTTTGTCTGAAGGGTTAGATTGGTTGATTGATGTTATCAAGGAGGAACAAATGTGATAATTGTAAGATCATGCTAAGATCATATAATAAAGACAAAAAAAATTAAAAATAAAATAAAACAAAACAAAACAGAAAAAGCTACAATTAACTAAAAACCAATGTATATTGTACCACATTTCCGAAGGCTACACGCAGTAATTCTACCAATTATTTCCCCTTCTATGTATAAATGTATATCTCTGAATATAGAACAAATGATACTATAGATTACACAAATGTTCTCAAAAGTATATAAGGTGAAGAGAATTGTTTCCTCGCGGCAGGTAAGGGACAGTTCCTGATCTTTGCTCTATCATTTTGTTATTAATCTAGTTTCTCTTTTAAGGGCTTAATTCCGAAGTACTGTACTTCATGAAATTTTATTCTACTAAATTTCTACTTTTCTAAACTACTTGCTGTGTATTCAAATATCAGCTACCCGGAAATATGTCAATTTTATACGGTTTTCAGCCATTATTGAAGTCGGCTCGCTGTTATACAAGATGCACGAGGTTCCCTAGAAGTTTGTTAAAACCTACTTTTTATCGTGGTTTACATAGTCGTAAATTCAATGTGGACTCAAAAAGAAATATATCATATAGGTACATCACCGTAGGTTTGACTATTTTGGTTTCATCTGGTCTTTATGTTATATCCGATTCAAATGGTATACTTTATAATGATGATACGAGTTGTAGAACACAACACCTAGTTGAAGGTCCACAACCTTTTGTTGAAAATACTTGGAAGGATGGTCCTGATTCACAACCAAATAATACTCTGAATCCAGATGTTTCTCAACCAACTTTTGAGATGGGATTATATAAAGCATCTGTTGAAGAAAAGAAAAATATTAAATCACAGTACAGGAAAGAACTTACCTCAAGAAAATATTCTGGTTGGATATATCGAATCGGATTTTTTATAGAGGATTATTTTTATGAACCAATTGTGACACTTGGACGTTTTATTGAATTATCAGTAATTTTTGTACCAGTTTTTGCCTTGTATCCAATAACTTTTTTTGGTAAAACGAATAAACTAGGTGAAAGAGCAGGCTCTCTGCTATGGTATTGGTTATTAAGACACGCCGCTGAAATGGGTGGTGCATCTTTTGTCAAACTTGGTCAATGGGCCGCTTCTCGGACTGATATTTTTAGTAGAGGATTATGCACTGAATTGAGTAATTTACACAGTAATTCAAAGGAACACAGTTTCAAACAAACACGTAAGATTCTGTTTGAAACTTTCAATGGAAATGAGTTGGAAGAAATATTTGATGAGTTCCCTGAGAAACCTATTGGTTGTGGTGCAATAGCACAAGTTTATTTAGCAAAATTAAATAATAAGTTTGTTCAAAATCATGAGAATAATTATGAAAATTTAGTTGCTGTTAAAGTTGTCCATCCAAGGGTAGAAAAAAATATTGAAAGGGATTTGAAGATTATGTCATTTTTTGCCAACATGATTGATTATTTACCTACAATGGAATGGTTGAGTTTACCCCAGGAGGTCGAACAATTTTCAATACTTATGAATCTTCAGTTAGATATGAGAATTGAGAGCTACAATCTTATTAAATTTAGGGAAAAGTTTTCCGAAGCCAACGATGTTATGTTTCCGAAGCCAAGATTTAGTACCAGAAAAGTTTTAATTGAAGATAGAGTATATGGAATTAGTATGGATAAAATCTTAGAATTGAAAAATTTCAAGAATGATAAAATGTTGAAATATATAAGTGATAGACTGATTGATTCATTCTTGAAAATGATGATTTTAGATAATTTTACACATGCCGACTTACATCCAGGGAATATATTTGTTAGGTTTATCAAAACCGACAAAAATAATCATATACCCAATGAAGTAAATGAATATGAAATTGATAATTTAACGAGCAGGTTAAAAGAGTTGTCTCCAGATAAATTGAATGATGAATTAATAAAATTGGTTAAGGATAAATATATACCACAACTTTGCTTTATTGACGCAGGTCTTGTTACTGAACTTGATGATCGAAATCGATTCAATTTTATATCGTTATTTAATGCGCTAGCTCAATTTGATGGATATAAAGCGGGCGAGTTAATGATTGAAAGATCTCGAACACCAGAGACAGCAATAAACAAGGAATTATTTAAAATTAAGGTTGAAAGATTAGTCGATAGAATCAAAGAGCGTACATTTACATTAGGATCAGTTTCAATTGGTGACTTATTAGATAAAATGTTAGGAATGGTTCGATCACATCATGTCAGAATGGAGGGTGATTTTGTCAGTATTGTTGTTGCAATTTTAATATCAGAAGGTATTTGTAGACAACTTGATCCAGACATTGATTTATTTGCAAGGTGGGTATTTGCATGGACTGTTGGATTCCCAACAATGCAATTTTGAAGTAATTCTTCGTTCAAAAAAATTTTTTTTTTCATTTCTAGTTAACTTGTGCTTATTAGCTACAGAATACTAACATTGTAAACTAAACCTTTTATTCTACAGATCAATTCCAATTTTAAGACAGATAAGTTTCCAGGAAGGAAAACTGATATTCCAAAACACCAATAAATTATCGATGCTCAAGGTATGGTTGACGTTTGAAGTGAGACAGTTTATTAATGCATCTGTTCATGATGTGCACAAACTAGTCAAGTCAGATGGACTTGCGCCAAACTACTAATTTTTAAGTTCTTGTCTCCCCATGTATATAGCGAAATTCTCATTTGTCGTAGTCCAATAATAGACAGTAAATTACCTTCCCAATTGAGTCAATTCGTCCGCCGCGGCAATGCACGTTCTCGTATTGCCCCTTTTTTATTGTTTGGTAAACAGATTCGATATCATGTTGTGAGTGATTAAATATGGTAGAGAGATAAGAACTTCTTGTTTGCAAGCGTAGGATACAGATCTGATGCATTTTTACTCTTTTTTAATACCTCATTTGACGCAGAGTGTTGCCCTTTTTTTATTCGAACATTAAATAACGATTGATTTTTTTTTGACATTCTTGTTATCATAATTTTACTTTTGCCAGTGTTAATTAATTAACCAAGAAAACAAAAAAAAAGAATCTTAGAAAGTAATGAAGTTCGGCCATACTTTACTTTCACACCAAGTTCCAGAATGGCAGCAATACTATATTGACTACAAAGGCCTTAAGAAGATAATCAAGTCAGTCCATTTGAGGGAATTAGAAATTAAGAAAGACGGTACTGAAACTGATATTTTCAACGATTCACAAATCAAACTTGATCTTGCCAGATTCTTCTTTCATCTTGATAGCAATATAGAAATTGTCGATGATTTTTATACAAAAAAATACATAGATTATGAAAAAAGACTTAAGAAAGTCACCGCCGTTTTCCCCAAATATGCAACGGACGTTGGATCATTGGAAGAATACGATGATCTTCTTGATATATTACTGGAATTGCGAAGCTGTTTCAGAAATCTAAAATGGTTTGCGGAATTGAATAGAAGAGGATTTGTCAAAATTTTAAAAAAATTGGATAAAAAAACGGGAACAAAAAAGCAGGAGTCGTATTTGCGATCAAAAATTTATCCACTTTCTTTTTCCAACGACCTGGACACTGCTAGATGCTTATCTATAATCAATGATCTATTAAATAAGTTATCAACAGCTAAAGGAGAAGAAAATATTATTGAAAATCAAACCAATACCTCACTTAATAACAACAAGCATACAGGGTCAGCTGGATCATCAATTTCAAATCTAGATATTTATCCAAATGTTGCAAGTAGCCATCCAGAGGGTATTCTTGAAGGTTCAAATACTAATGTGATTGGTAAAAATTTTTCATCCATTTCAATTACACCTTTAACTTCAATTAAAAAAACGTTTGCTTTAGAACCGTTTTTAAATGCAATTAAGGATGATGATATTCAACAACTAGAAAATACCCTGGTTAAAGAATACATGTCTCCGGTATTGGCACCTCTCAAACTATTACTGTCTTTATTAAATCAGGCAACTTTAGAATTAAGCTATAAATGTATAGATCAATTGTTGATGATCATTCCAGTTCTTTCAGATTCAGGCGATGTCAGTGGCAGAAATTTTATTCATCATCATGTTATTGCATTGGGTAAAAAGAATACTCATAAAGTTGTGAATAATTATGATATTGGCCAATCAAATAAGACAGATTATAATTCTTCTCTATTTAATACTTTTGGTCCAGATGGGATTAATTCGAATGATTCCTCCAAAGGATTGTGGTATATTTTCAAAAACCTACCAGCTCATTTGAAATTTGCTATTTTACAAAAAGATAACTATAAGAGAACACCCTTACATTATGCTTCTCAATATGGATTAAAGGAGGTAACTTATATTATCTTGGAATTCTTGAAAGAATGGAAAATGTTTAATGAAAATATATCTCTTGATGATGTCACACATTGGGGTGATTCAGAAAGCTTAACACCCATTCATTTAGCTATTCTGGGAAAACATCCTAAAACAACAGAAGTTCTTCTTGAGTCCATTGCCAAAAATATAAGCTTAACCTGTCCTTACTTATTACACATCGCAACCAGAATGAATACGCCAGATTTATTGAAAGGTTTATTAAGATGTAAAGGAATTGACATCAATGCGTATGAGAACGAAGTGTCTAAGGAAACTGCTATTTATGTAGCTGCAAAATATAATTTGAAAGAAAGTATTATTGCATTACTTGAAAGCGGCGCTGACACAGAAATTGGTGAATCATCTTTTGGTTGGACTCCGATTTTTGTTGCGGCAGCCAATGGATTCAACGATATTGTTGAAATTTTAATTAATCATGGTGCCAAATATTACATGCAGGATGACAGTGGTTGGACGCCACGTGAACATGCTGGTTTACGTGGTCACATTGATATTATTCCAAAATTAACTCCACCAGATTTCAACCCATACGATTCATTAGAGACGAATATGTCGCCAAAATTATCACCAAAAGAACTGGTTAGAAATTCTTCAAATTCAAGTATCCATAAACTTCAAGGACACAGAGCTTTAACGCCAGAGCCACAAACTGATAAAATTGATTTAAAACAATTAAAACAGGAAAACTCTTCATTTTCTCATTTACCAATATCGAATAAAACAATTATTGGAAATTCATATCTCAAGAAGGGTGAATCAGTTATTTTAATTACAATTGGTACTACTGATATTCGTGATTTGACAAATGCAATCGATTTAAATAAAATTCCATTATCAAAAATTCATTCAACCGAACTAGATTCCGCGTTATCTATTGTTATCAGTACTCCCAACATTGCAGATCAACCAGAATATCCTCTTGCATTACCTCTTGATGATAATCATGGTAGTGCTACAGATCCAATCACCTTTAAATGTAAAGATCAAAATCCTCTAGATACAATTGTCTATTTTGATATTGTACCAACATTTGATGTCGAAATTAACAATATCAAGAAGAATAAAAAGATATTAGGCCGTGGTGTTGCAGTTTTAAAAGATCTATACACACCTGTTGGTTTAAACAAGCGCTCGTTGTTTAATTGTGTTAAGATACCGATTTTGGAAACTGGCACAATGGAGGTTTTGGGTTTTATTAAATTTGAATTCTTACTTGTCAAATCATTCGAGGAGATAGGAACGATTCCGGAAAATGCTGATATGTATTGGAAATACTTGGCCCAACCTAGACTTATTGGTCATAGAGGTAACGGTATGAACAGTCGTAACAAAAAATCATTGCAACTAGGTGAAAATACTGTTGAGTCATTTATTGCAGCAGCATCATTAGGTGCTCAATATGTTGAATTTGATGTTCAATTGACTAAAGATGATGTCGCGGTTGTTTATCATGATTTTATTATAGCAGAATCAGGTATTGATGTCCCAATGCATTTATTAACATTGGAGCAGTTTATGCATTTAAATATGAGTAGTGAAAAGAAAGGATCCGATAAGAAGAATAACGTCGCTAAGGATGATTCTGATCTGTATACACGTTCAAGATCGAGATCTATTTCATACAATACCAATAGCATTGATAAAAATAGTAAAACTAAATTATTAGATCCAAAAGATTCGGATATTGAAACAAAATTACTTCAAAATGAGATTGATTATAATCATGAAAGAATGAAATTAACTAAAACTTGGAAGGATAAGGAGTTTAAAGCAAACATTCGTGGATCTACAATTGCATCTTCATTCACTACATTAGAAGAACTATTTAAAAAAGTTCCTAAAACTGCAGGTTTCAATATCGAATTAAAATATCCAATGTTAGACGAATCCCAACTTGACGATATTGGACAAATTGCACCCGAAATGAATCATTTTTGTGATACAATACTTTCATTGGTGTATGATAAATACGAAGGAAGAAATGTCATTTTCTCATCATTCCATCCAGATATTTGTATGATGATGACCATGAAACAGCCTTCTTTCCCAGTATTGTTTTTAACCGAATCAGGCGTGAATCCAATGGCCGATATTCGTGCAAGTTCTTTACAATGTGCAATTAGATTTGCTAAACATTGGAATTTGTTTGGTATTGTGAGTGATGCCGTTCCAATTATTTATTGTCCACGTCTAGCCGGTGTTGTGAAGGCTAGTGGTTTGGCATGCTTTACCTACGGTACTGCGAATAATGACCCTGAAAACGCAAAATTAGAGATTGCAGCTGGCGTGGATGCTGTTATTGTAGACAGTGTATTGGCTGTTCGTAAAGGGCTTACCAATTATGATGAAGAAATTGTTAAAGAATCTTCCTTTGAATAGATGTATACATCTTTTATAGTATTATTTGATAAACTTATAACTTAACTAAAATTTTGGATATCACGTGCGCTTCAGGGCTTGTATGTATTTGCATTCTTTCCGGTGGCCAGGTTGGGCCATGTTTTCGGCGCAGTTCATCATAAACTGAGAGATAATTTAGAGAAACTACATCAGTTAATATCTTGAAGTCTATTAATCGAATCACAAGTTAAGCAAGTTCTACACCTACACTTATTTTGATAAAAAGAAATGTCAGCTGTTATTGCATCACATATACCAATTACCGCCACTGAGGCTAAAATTACGGAGTTCTTTTCGTTTTGTGGCAGAATAATTTCGATATCTACAGTTGAAAAGACAGAAAAAACGAAAACAATTGAGGTAATCTTTGAGAAGTCATCTGCTGTATCAACTGCATTGCTTTTAAACGGTGCCGAATTTGAAGGAAGTCAGATTGAAGTCATTGAGGCTGAATCTACTGGTGGCAATAATGAGGAAGCTCATGAACCATCCGGAAATGTTTTAAACGGTGATATCGATCAAGAATTTAAACCTAAAAGTGCAATAATTGCAGAACTATTAGCAAATGGTTATGTTTTACAATCATCACTTGTTCAAAAAGCTGTTGAATTTGATCAACAACGTGGAATCTCTGATAAATTCCGTAATTTTATTTCTAACTTAGACAATACATACCACCTTCAAGAGAAGAACCAGAAAATTTATGACGAAACAAACAATCGTTTGGGTAACATGTACGATCAGGCCAATTCTCAATGGGGAATTGAAAACCATTGGAATGAGGGCCTGCGTACATTGAACTCTTATCTTGACAAATTTAAAAAGGATAAGTATGGTGGTCAAGTTCATGATTTTTACACAAATGTTGCAAAAGATGTAAAATCCGTTAATGAGGAGGCACTAAGATTAGCTGAAATGAAGAAAAAGCAGGCTGCAGAGGGAAATTTAGCAAATGAGCCAAATCAAGGATCTTCATTACCCCAGACCGATTCTACGTCATTACCATTCCCTGCAATCAACTCAATAACTCCAGATTCAACATCGGCCGCCACAGTAGGAACTGTTGCTTTTGAAGCTGATAAAAAGAGATAGTCAGATATACGAGTCGAGAATTGCCTTTGGCCTATTTTAGTTTTTAGTTTTTAAGTTTTTAGTTTTGTTCATTCAAATTCCTTTCTTTTTTATTTAGCGTAATTAATTTCTTCTTTTTGAATTAGGTTTACCATACATGACTAGAAATAATTATTTTTTCAGTGAGTATCACTTATTCCAAACATAGCTTTGAACTAGCACGTGTAAGTTACACTTTTGGCTCATATTTGTACAAAAAAACAACAGAAAGAAAATACATATTATATAAAAGCCTCATAAAAATACCGAAAAGTCGGTGATGTAGTCAAATGCAAAAAAATATGAAAAAAAAACCTATTACTTATATAAAATTATACAAAATTATATAAAAAAAACCACCCAATTAAGATTAGCTAACATAGAGAAATATACTATAAATTAATTAAAACCAATGTCAATTAATTTAGCATACACACTTGTCAGATGTCTTACAATGACCACAAGAGCAA
>JAJMES010000243.1:39093-59552 GCA_030574275.1 Pichia sporocuriosa
CTTCACATTGACACTTCTTTGGACATGCACACTTAGTGGAGGAAGCACATGAACATGCAGATTGCTTACAGTGACCACAAGAGCAGTCACCTTCACAAGAACATACTGCGGTAGGACAGACACATTTTGATTTATCTTCTGCACATGATCCACACTTACATTCGCCTTCACATTGACACTTCTTTGGACATGCACACTTCATATCAGTGGTTGTGTTTGAGGATGACTTTGATTGACAGCAGCTCATTATTATTTTGAATATACAATTACCTTTTATTTATTTGACCTGATTTAAAAAAAAAATTATTCAATTGATTCAATTAACTTAACTAGCCAATTAATTATTTAATAGAAAGATATCTAAAGAAACAAGTTAAAGTAAAGGAATAAACAAGGCCCATATCGAATCAGAAAATCATTGGGATAGACACGGTCTTTTATATCCCTACTGATTTGCGGCCTTTCCGCCTGAAAAAAAAAAAAAAAAAAAAAAAAAAAGATCATCAAATTGCGTTTTTTTTGCCGTTTTGTTTTTGTCCCTTTTTTTTTTGTTTATGGCGAAAAAGTCTCTATTGTCTTATTGTTTTTGTAGGCGATATTATCTCAATGGGAGCATTTGACTTGCTTTTATCGGCCCTCTACATAGTGGACATTCCATACGTTCTTTACACCAATCCATTATGCAACTCCAACAGAATACATGTCCACACATAGCACATGTTGGGTCTTTCATTGGTGACAAACACAACATGCATGTTCTACTCTGTTCTGAAATATATGGTAATTGATGAGGATCTTCTAAATCAATTACAGCAACTTGTAGACTGGATAGAGTACTAGATTTTTCAATATTTGAGCTTTTTCCGCCCTTATTTGCACTAATTTGATCATTATTATTATTATTGTCATCATCATCGTCATCATCATTAGTTTGTAATTTAATTAAACTACGAAACACTCCTTTTCCAGCTTCTTTCCGAATTTGTGTCTTGATTGATTTGTAATCATCTATTCCCTCATTTTTATTATAATCCAAAATATCCGAAACTACCCCTTTCATAATAGATGCATATTTAACAAACAACTGTATTATCATTAAACCACCTAAAATTTCGTAATTACCACCCGCTTGTCTTGATCTAGCGTCTGGATTATAATTAAGAACGTATCTAAATCCGAAAATACGTTTTGATAACTGATAATATTTTCCAGAAAAGTAAAATAATGCAAGATGTAGATTCATTGCATCTACAATATTGATAAATGTTAATTTTGAAATATTTTTTTTCAGCATATATAACAAGCCCCTCTTTTGATTTCTTGAAACATTATTCGAATCTTTAGAAATTTGTTTCAATAACTTACTCATAATATATGGTAATACAACATATGAAACAACGAAAAGAAACCTTTTCACAAAACTTATTTTTCTTCTACCGAATCTATCAACATAACTCAAATCAACATATTCTTCACCCAATGTCCTAGCACCTAAAACTGTTGTCGCCAAAAGATATAAAAATTTGGCTGAAATACTAATCTCTTGCTTATATGTATGTATGAGTCTTGATCCAGTATTATCTTTAATCAAATCTTTGAGCTTATTTTCTAACCCTTGTATAAATTGATTGTCCTTCTGGTTTGAACGTACAATTGTTGGTGCTGTAGCAAAGGGAAGTAATTTCTCATATAACCATTTCGACGATTCACTCATTGACATTTAGCAGTTACTTCTAATCACTACTTATATAATACCAAGTACCAGCATGGTGTTTATTGAATTCCCCTATAGATAGATAACTGTATAGTTTGTCTCCATATAGAAATATCTCTTCTGTATTATTCTGGTGTACTGCTGTTAAAAAAATTCAATCTGATTTTATGTGCCGCCGATCGACGCGTCTCAAGTTAGCAAATTATTAATTTCGCATTTCTTTTCTTTTTTTTTTTTGTTCTTTTAGAGATGCTCGTCGATCGTCTTTCATGTTTATGTTACTTATTATGCCGAACATCAAGCACTATAATTCTATAAGTTTTCTTTTAATCTCTTTTCAAACAACAACAGGTGCATACATCTACTAAAACAGGTCAGCCATTTAAAGGTGCTTTTGTATTTCAGTGATGTCTGGATCATCATCGTTTAATAATGTCATCAATTTGGGACGAGAAACAGCAATAGATCAAAATGGTCAGAATTTTTTACCAGCCATATCAAAGTCTCTTGTTTCTACTATAGAGGATGGACTCAGAAATGAGCTTAAAAACACCAAAACAGAACAAGAAGAATTGATAGAGGATGAGATTACTCCATTTCATTTGGAATTTTGGAAGCCCAAAAATATTATGTCTGTTGAAGACACTCCATTTTCTAAAAGATTTCTGGTTACATTGATGGTTATATCATTCTCTATCCTTGGTAATCTGGCTCGATTTTCACTACAGAAACTTACAGATTATTCAAATTCATACATAAATTACAGTGGTGGCACTGTAGTCTGGGTTAATTTTGCTGCTTGTTTTGTAATGTCTTGGTGTAATAATGCCGTTGGGTTTTGGTCTCATATTTTACAGGGTTCAAATAAGACAAATATGAAACAGTTGGCATTGCATACAGGTATAACCAGTGGGTTCTGTGGATCCTTTTCAACTTTCTCAAGCGCAATGATTGAAATATTTTTTAAAACAATCGATATTGTCAATATGTCACTTCCAAACAATGGCTATCGAGTAATGGAATTTTTTGCTGCTTCACTAACAGCTTTTTCAGTACCTTTATTTGGGCATATACTGGGAAAACAATTTGCAATATTTTTTGATAACTACTTTGTACCAAGGGTTTCTCATTTACTGACTTACAGAAATATAAGAATTTTTGAGTTGGCATTTATTATGATGGGTATTGCCGCTTTAATTGCAAACCTTGTCTTGACATGTACATTATCGGTAAATTACTGGTATAAGAAATCCTACTCATTTTCAATTCTTATGGGTGCATTTGGAGCTTTACTCAGATTTAAGCTATCAAAATTTAACGGGAAATATTTTGCTACTTGGTTTCCAACAGGTACTTTAATGGCAAATATTATCGGATGTCTTTTTATGTCAATTATTCAGCTGCTTTTACTTGGCCTCAAAAGGCCAGATGTGTTGTTGATATCTAATAAAGTGCATCAATTTATTCTTAATGGATTCTCATCAGGATTTCTAGGTTCTTTAACCACAATGTCTTCCTTTATCAATGAATTGTACAATCTCGACCACCCATGGTTTCAACATATTTATTTTTGGTCGACCTTTATCCCATCTTTTATCTTTATATTAGTAGTTGATGGTAGTTATACTTGGACGAAAGGATTTCGCCATGTGTAATATATATACTTTTTTGATTTGTATTATCTTTTAACTGTAAGAACGATTATAAATATAAAAATTTTAAAATATAAATCTATAAATAGTCTAATATTTACAAGTAGGTATTTTTATTAGAAAGTTAGAGACCAATGTGATAGACAACCTTCTTTCCCTTCTTACCTTTCTTAACACTCTTCAAACTGGTTCCAATTACATCTAAATCAAAAGCGCCAGATGTTGTACCATTATTATCCAAACTGTCTGTGGATGATGCTGAACCAACACCACCCCAGACACCACCGGCATTATTTATCGGATTAACTCTAGGTATAACCTTCTTAGATGCTTCTTTAGGTAAGCTTGGAAATAATCGTTCATCAACAGGGGCACTCACTTTCTTTGGAGGGTTGTTAACATATGATATAGCTCGAGATGATTTGGATGATATACTTGAACTGATACTATTTATGCTGGATGAACTTGAGCCTGATAATTTATTTGATGAAATATTTGACGTAACACCCGGATTAATACTTGATACATTCTTGGTCGAATTCCATGGATTTTTGGTCTTAGTTTTCGATTTTGATTCAACAGGATTGTAGCCAGGAATGCTATATGCATTAATAGGAGTCGAATTTGAAGAAATGCCTCTTGTTTTGATACGGGAAGAAGAAGAAGATGGTGTAACCCAAGAATTTGAAGAAAATACAGGCGTGTCATCCATAGGCAATGCAGGCATATCATAGAGTGCATTTCTTGAAGATTTTTTCCCTCTAGAATTTGAGGCAGCACCAGAATTAGATAGCTTCAACTTCGAGCTTGATCTACTTGTTGAATTATCCCCCCATGAAGAAAGGTGTGCTATCGTTGAACCTCCAATTCCTGGTAGGGAGGGGTATTTTTCTTTCATATCTCTCAATTGCAATTGTGGTTTGTTAATTTCTTCCAAATCTTTACGTAATTGAGATTTGGATGGGAATAATCCTGATAATTCGTAAACAAGCAAATCATAATCCACATCTTTACTTTGTCTAAAAATATCATGATATCTTTCAATAACATTCTCTGCTGAAATATCACCATTACTATATTCAATATTTACCGCCAAAAACCTATCAAAATTTTCTTGTGAATAATTTAGATAATGCTTTGCTCTTTCTTCTAATCTTTTTTTCTTCAGATCATAATTATCAGTGTTCGATTGATCCGACCCTGAAAGATTTTTGTTCTTTTTCTTGTTATTTGGAACAGTATAAAGTTGGTTGTTGAATGTATTAGTGTTGAATAATATATTATTCCCATATAAACCTGCATGTTCTTTTGCCATATGTGTTTGCAAATCAAATTCATCTATGAAAACAACAAATTTTTGATCTAAGCATGACTGAACATTACACGTATAATGAGCTGATGAGAAATGTTGTGCTAAATGATCATAATTTCTAAAATATTGTGGATTATTAGGATCAATTTGCTGACAAATATGACATTTTTCATGATTTTCTCTCATATGAACAAAAAGCTCATCATCTGAATAAAATCGTTTATTAGAACAAAACTTACATTCTGGATGTCCTTTAAATCCAATGTCATCACCTTTTGTTTGATGATGATGAAGTTGCTTCTTATTGTAATATTTTAGCTCTGAAATAAAGGCCTTTTTAAATTTAACACAAAGTTCACAATAAAATTTGTTATGAACATCTTTCACGTGGTTATTTAATTCTTTAAAATTGTCCATATGTCTTCCATGAAAAGAACAAGATTTAATGGGACATGTATATTCCAGTAATTTTAAGGTTTCATCTTTAGCATATTCACTTGTATACCTGATTCCTAAATCACCCTTAAATGATGGGATCAAATCTGATTCTTTAAGTGCATCAAATTTTTCCAAAGCCACACTCTCTGTATAAATGAGGTCGGTAATATCAGTACGACAAACCAAACATTGTGACTTTTTGTATAGTGCAACATTCCTAAAGGAACACTTGTGACAAACCTTATGATTACACTTTGATAGTGATGCTATTTGAATATTCTCCGCACAGATAATACATATCTGATCTTCCGATTGATTATTTATTGAATTATTTTTAGAAACCTTATCAAGAGAAGAATCAGAATTGTCACTTTCTTCCAAATTCGATTTGTTTCTTCTTTTTGTGTCCGTCATTTTTTCTTAGTTATGAATATACAACTTTATCTATTAAGCGTCTGAAATAAAGGGTACTAAACGGGGAAAAAAAAACCTTACAGCTTTAACAAAATAAACCGAGAGAACCTAGATATTTATCAATCTATAAAGACTAAGCCAATTCTTGACGGCATTTAACAACTTTGTGCTTAATAGTCAACTGCCATTAAAATTTCCAAATTAGAAATACAAATGGAAAAATCCTCCAATTTTGGCATCGTCGCGTCGAAGTTTTTTTTTTTTCTTTTTTCCTTTTTTGCGCTGTTTGTGAGAAATGAAATTTGCAATATTTGTAACATGAATTGGGGATACAATTGATAATAGATCTGTATTGACAATGTGATAAAACTGTTTCACTGTATAGACATTGCATATATTATTTGTTTTTCTCTTCAAATGTCTGGTTTTAATCTCAGTGCAACTTTAAATATTTTGCGTTTAGCATTTAATCCTCAACTATGCATGCCGCACCTTGTCATACCGACTTTTAACAACCTACCGATCCCAGTTTTGTTTCCTGATTCTAATATAAAAGCAATAGTGCTAGACAAAGACAATTGCTTTGCAAAGGCACATGACGACAAAGTTTGGCCAGAATATTTGGAAAAATGGGAATACTTGAGAAAAGAATATCCAGGAGCAAAATTGTTGATTGTGAGTAATTCTGCCGGAACCAATGATGATAAAAACAATCACAAACATGCAAAAATTCTTGAAGAAAGGACCGGCGTTCCTGTATTAATACACTCTACTAAAAAACCTGGGTGTCATGAGGAAATCATGGACTTTTTCAGGTATAATAATATTTGTCAACATCCGTCTGAGGTTGCTGTTGTTGGCGATCGTCTTTTCACAGATATGATAATGGCGAATATGATGGGAGCTAAGGGTATTTGGGTGAATGTTGGTGTCAAAAAGTCAAATAGTTTGATATGTAAGATTGAAAGATGGTGGTATTCAACATTTAGATGAATGTTGTTTATAAAATTGATTCATCCCTATAGATAACTAGTTTTTTGTACAAAATTCTTTTTTTAGACACTATATAAAAATATAAATTGAGTTAATTTGGTTCATTTATTGTATTTATCCAATACTCATCATGAAAGAAATATAAAATGTGAGTCAACATATAACCACATTAGAGCCTCACTTTTGGAGGCTTAGTTGCGAAAGCTTTATTTTATCTTTTTTTTTACGTTCCCATTTTGATTGTTCTATTCAAAATGTTTTATTCTTATAAACTATATAAAGTGCCCTTTAAATTTCATTTATTCTTTATAAAGCCAACCTTTGCTATGACCACAAGAACAATAGATAACTTTAAATCATTGCGTGAAATTCTTGATTATAATGATAAATTGTCAGACAACCATAAAATAACCAATAATGATCAATCCGCAAACCCTTTTGATAATTTTAAAACATACACAATGCATCAATCACCAATATTGTCAATTTCAAACTGGAATGCCATTTTTTCTAATAAAAAATTATTTTCCTGCATTATGTTAATGTTTATCACTATTGTATCACAGTTAATTTTCAGTTATCTAGCGTTTGCCTTGATAAGTATACAAAGAGCTTTGTTTATGTTTCACTTTTCTCAAACAGTCAATCTAATAAGCTCATATATACTCCCACTTTCACTTTTGAGAGGTTTGAATGAAGTTTTGGAGGATCCATACTCACAGTTATCTAGGGAGGTTGAAATCTTTAAACAATTGTTAACCTGTGTTATTGTTCAATTCTTCTGTGCACTTATTTCGTGTCTGGCACTTTATAAAGTCCTGACTACTGGCCCATTTGTTGAACAGAAATTTAGTTTCCAACAACAAATTGATATTTCGGTGAACATGACGATATACGTAATGATTTTCCAAATTATATCATTTCAACTCACTCTAATAAATCTCATATTAGCAATTATAAACTTTTATATGGCCGATAAAAAGATTAGACGTTGCTTCAATAGAATTGAAAGAATGCAAACCAGAGAAGATTTGGAACTTATGCTCAATCACAATTCAACACATCCAAATTTTTTTTAAACATTTTTTTTACTTGTTTAGTTTATATAAAACAAATAATAAAATTTTAATTAAGAAAACATAAAATATATAAAAACAAAATATACAATAATAATAAAAAAAACAATTTAGGCAGTAACGCCAATTATAAATATGCCATCCAAAGTGTATCTGTGCTTGCCAAGTTCCGTGGATTGACAGCGTGAGTAATTAGATTCACAACAAATTGACTTGAAACAGATTGACCAAAGTTTTCAGTGTTTGCCAGTTGAGTTATTCTTTTACTTAAATAGTCAACGTTAACTCTCACAATTTCTTTCAAGTTTGGTATTTCTAGATTGGTAACCTTTGTTCTCTGTTGGTACCATGATTGAATTTCATCTCTGATAAATAAATTCAGGAAATGTTCAATCTCATACTGCGGATCAGCCAAACATTGGGCAATAATCATCATGTGAATGGATAAAATACCTTCTGATCCAATTGGCCCTATCAATTCTTGAATATTAGGTGTCAACCTGAATGGAACAAGTTCCAAAGAACAGAACATTGGGGCGGCACGTTGCGCAGAAACATCTAAGAAACTATTTTGGAAAATATTATGTGGTGTCTTACCACCGGCTACTTTATATGGTAACATTTCTGAGGTCCAAACTCTACCTGAGCCATGATGTATATGAATCTTTTGAGGTTGTCTAGCGTTGATACATAACATGTAAGTAGCAAAAATGAACGTAGCATATTGTGAACTGAATTGCTTACGGAAAACCCAGAAATCTTCAAATTTAGGATAATAATTTAAGAAATAATTTTTCATAACTGTATTTGGAACAAATAATGATTGAATTGCACTTAGAATTTCAGTTTTAACACTAAGAACATCAGGACGAGGCAGTCTTGGGTCATAAGCAGCGTGTATTTTTTCAATTGTGTATGCCAATGGTTCATCTCTATTCTGACCTTTAATTTTGCAATAATTTTCATAGATGTTCAACATGTTTACATATTTATCATCGTCTGAGATAAGCCTGATGTGAGGAGATAAAGGAACAGCAATCGGTAGCGTAAATTCAATATGGCGACGTCTAGCTTGAACTGTTCTTGATAGTTGATCATTGAATAACCGGAATAATTGGAAAATACGCTCCTCTCTCTTACAATGCCTTGCAGCTGGGAACTGAACAGCAAATTTATGTAAACTACCGTCGTTACCACGAATAGTAATACGTTTGTAACAAGCAGTAGGGCCACGAATCATCTCAATTGTTGGCATGAATCTTTCAATTTTGACAAAGTATTGGTTACTTTCTTTGTTCAACAAATATTGACCTGGAACTTCGATATCTTCAAATTTTTGATGATGAAATTGACTTAAGTGTGGGCATATCCTTTCTAAATTAACCTTTCCATAAGTTCTATCCAATTTTTCTTCCAAACATTCTTTCCATTTCTTCAACTTAGAAATGTAGGTTTCTAAATTTGGTTTGCTTTGAATTAAATCCACCTCAAATTCTTGCTTAATATGTTTTGGTAAAACAGTCTCCGCAAATCTTACAATGTTTGCCTCCGTAGCTGGCGGTAATCTTGCATCTTCCTTAGGATTAGATAATCTATTGAAATACTGCACACCGTCGTTGTATAGCGCAACTACCAATCTATAAGCATCACCGTCATGATTCGACTTAAACCTTTGACTAATTTGATCAACCAAAGATTCTAAAGATAAAGCAAGCAAAGGATATGCTGTTTTCAGAATTCCAATGACTTCATCAATATATCCCAAGGCTTTCTGGTGCGAAGATGTATTTGCAGCTAAGATTGGAGCAGGAGACCCAGATGCAGGGACAACAGGTGACGCTACTGGTGGACTTCCAGCAGGAGTATTGGTATTAGCTCCATTTAAGCCATTGTTTGTACTATTATTATTATCAACTGCAGATCCAGCACTTAACATTTGTTGTTTCTGCAATGCTGTAATCTCTTCTTTTGATGTACGTAATTGGAAGTGCAGAGCCTGAGGATATGCCTTCGCAATTCTTATCAAAATTTTACGGGCAACATTTGCCTCTTTATATGATAATGCAGATAAAAGTTGAGGAATGAAAGTAATCCAGTACCAAACAGGCATATCACCTTGATGTGATTCAAATGATTCAGTCAAAGTATTATTGTTATCATCTAAACTGATGAGCCACAAAATTCTACACAGTAAACGACGAGCCTTATTGTTTTTGTAAAGACTTGCAGCTTGCAAATAACAACTAATGGCATGTTTTGCATAATTAATATCATTGTTTTCTTTGAATCTGCTATCGTTGAAAAATCCCCACTCTGCCCATGCCTTCGGTAAGTTCAAATCTAACTGGACAGCGGTGGCAAATGCTTGATTAGCTTCGTCAGGAATATTAAGCTTTGCTAGGAACATACCCTTAAGCGTTATGAATTCAGCCTTTTGCTGAGCAGCAAAATACACCAGATTGGTGTTACTAATGACATCAAGACCAGTATTAAGTTCTGCCGGGTTTTGATAGTGACATTTGGCTTGTTCTCGTAATTTCAAAAATGCTTCCTGGATTTCAATATTTGGCAAAGTATAAATCTTTGTCAATTGGTTAATACAAACATCTGGCATATTGTGTTTTCTAGCAACATGTGCAAATCTATTGATAACCCAAGCAATTTCATGATATCCACGAAATGCATATGAATTGTTATTGTTATTAGTTTGTTGAAGTGCAGGGATGAGTGGAATATAAACCTTATTTATAACTTCAAAAGCATGCTTACGCCAAGTAACAAGATCATTCCAAACGTTAATATCATCCCAAATATTCGGAAGACGTTCTCTCCAAGCTTGCAAAACACGCTTCAAATCCTGTGATTTAACATCTAAATTCTCAGCTGTAGTTGACGTCAGACTTCTATAAACTTGGGTTGCTTCCATGAACTCAACATATTGTTGGAAACTGTGAAGTAACGCCACGTGTGCCTTTGTCAGTCTCTGAGGTAAGGTGTACCATTTTCTCAAAGACAACTGTATACCTTCATCAACCTGCCTTGTAACATTTTGTATCGTTTCAGAGTTCTGAGCATATCCCTGCAAGCATAAGAATGTTTGAAACATTTGTCTTCTTGGAGTAGGAACATCCATCACCGTCTTTACAGATTGTTCCAATGGTTCTCTGTCTGTAATCCAATCAGCTACTCTCCATCCACATTCTAATAGTAAGTCAGTAAATCCTTCATGTTTAGCTAACTCGGTCAGGATGTCCCAACATTGGAGTTTTTCAGCACATAAAATCCAATTATCTTCCCACAAAGCATATTCACTTTCACTATAAGGAAGTATACTACTTCTGGCCTTAACTTGTGCAGTTTCATATAATTTCATGGCTTTATCCCATAACCCAATTTGCTCATACGATAAAGCAGCATTTGTTTCAAAATATTTAGAACGTCTACGCCAAAGACCATAGAACATATCGTCTTCTTGAAGATTGGCATACATTTCAACCAATGCATCCCGGTTAGCTTCTCTAATCTTTGAATTTTCCGTGATAGGACTTGATTCTATTTGTTCCAATACCCTAACTCCCGAATACCAAGTATCATAATTAATACCTAGATATTTCACTAAATGTGGCGGTAATTGTAAATCAGAACACTTTCCAGCTGCTGTAAGCATTGTGTTAATAACATTAGGTTTTCCCTCTTGTTGACGCATATGATAATCTTTAGATAAAAGTGTAATGAATGAATATAAAAAGTCAGATTTTTCCTTTTGATCAATTGAATTGTAGGCAACAGGAAACAAATTACACCATGATTTGTGAATAGCTTCTGGACTTTGATAGGATATATCTAATAACGGAGTCAAAATATCGGATGCTGTCGTTTTCAAATTTTCAGTAATAAATGTTTTATGTTTTGACAGTAAATCAGCAATGTTTTGAGATGCAGCTTCCACTTGAGTATCGGGAAGAACAGTTTCAAGTTCTTCAAAACCAGCGAGTGTATTCTCCTTGGAAGATAATATTAACTTATAATTGAAATCAAAAGCACCATAAAGAATTTGTGATGCTTGATTAAGCCATGGATACTCGGATAGATATTCCCAATTTTGCTCACGAATTATGTAAAATAATCTGCTACGAATGTCTTTTTCCAATGAATTATTGAGAATTGCCATTAACTCTTGACGTATTCCAACATCTGAAATCTTAGTACCGACTAAAAATGGATGCTCTAATCTGAATGTTAGTTCACTGTAATTCAACTGTTTATCCTTAAAAATGTCCATTATTATTTGATAATAGATCTTTGTTAATTCAGAGTCACCCTTTAGCTCGTAGATCATCATTTTTGAAAGAATACCTGCCTTTTCTTTTGCGGTTGGTGCAACAGAGGAAGGTGAAAATAGCCAACTTCTAACAATGTCTGAAATTTTCGTCAATAAACCTTTGTCAACAGATTTGTCAATAAGCTGAACCACCAGTGAAAGATATATCCGTCTTTGGTCACCCAAAGATGAAATTCTCAAAGCTCCAAAGTCTAAAATCTTTTCAACCAACTTAGTTGTCATCTTACTTTCATATTCACTAGTATTATTGGAGTCGCTTGCCGATTGATGTTTACCTTGGCTTGCAAGAGTGACATGATCTTTAACCAATTTACCTAAAGTTCTAATGACTAGTGGTACATATGGATCTAACAGCTGGGGTCTGAATTGCGAAACAGTCGATAACAACGTGATACCGGCAGCAACTGAATTTATATTTCCTAAATCTTCTGCGATAATTGAAACCAAAAATTTTATAAAATTTGTAGATTCATCTTCTTGGTATTCTTCTTCAGAAACAGTCTCAATTTGAACTGCTTTCAAAAGTAATAAAAGAACGCTTTGAAGGGCTTCTTGTATATCATGATTATTTGATTTAATACATTTTTCCAATAAAGTTTGAAGCTGTGACAAGTTTGAAATAATCCAATCCGAAGTTTTCCATTCCAACGCAATATTGAGTACCTCCAAAGCATTCAAACAATAAACTAGCATATTGCTGACATTGGAATCAGTGTTAACCAAAAACTTTTCAAAAAACGAAATTTTAATAGAAACATCCGGCCAAAAGCCCGGGGAAAGTAGTATATGCAAAATATTCAAAGCACGACGACCCAATTCATTTTCCGAAGCCCGTTGTGAACATATACATACATAACGGATTAAAAATGTTATACTAGTATCCCTTTGACCTAGTGGCACCGAGTAAATAGGTGGCAATATTTTATTTTCATGGCCATCTTCTTTTTTACTTTCTTTGGTATCTAGTTCTATTGCATCAACTTCCATTTTACCGGGGGTTTCTTCACCATCATTATCAACATCCATTTTATCTTGAAGTTCAGTCACTTCTGTTATTTTGTCTCCAGATTCAATATCCTGTTTAGCACGCACCTCCCATTGAAGAATCAATTCGGCTAGATCTATAGCCAAAATTTGGTTCTCAGTAGCTGAATTGTTGATCACAGTCAATTTACCCATAGTAGTGACTATATTCGGAATAAACTGATCTCTGGACGCGTAAAACAGCTCAGAATGGTTGACAATAAACTGATAAATATTAGAAACTTGAGTAACAACAAATCCATCTTCGGACAAAATTCTTCTAGTCCAATTGAGCCATTCTTCGTCAGATCCCAGTTTTTCATTCAAATATGGAGCTAGTAGGTCAAGAGATTGTCTTACCATAAATCTGATATCATTCTGGTTAGCTTTTAAAAGTGCAACAAAAACCTGAATAACCACTTTTGCTGGAGTATCAAACGCCCTAATAAAATGTACAATAGAAATGTAGGCAGCTTGTTTTGCAATATTGTCCTCTAGACTGATAAAATTCCAATTAAATTTGATAATATCTTTTCTCCAGGATAATACAGCTTGAGGATAATAAGCTACTAATAATGATGTGAGCTGTAGTAATTCAACTCTGAATTTGTCAACCAGGCATGATTCAATTTTTGGATGTGTGTTTCCAGATTTCCAAATTTTTTCGCCAATAGCTTTCAACCACTCTGCTGCTTCACCGTTTTCTTTAGTTATATCATAGTTTTTGTTTTTCTTTGCATCACAATAACATAATGGTATGGCAATATTTTTAAGTAAATAAACCTTAGTAGATAATTGATGATGAGGATTTGTCACAAAACGCATAATATCATTCATATATGCTTTGCTAGTTTCTATATCACTTGCCTTAATAACTTCGTGTAATAAAAATGTATCAAGGTCTTCATTAATAGCTATGCCATTTAGGCACAAATAGTCAATAAAACTAATAACATCGTTTGTATTCCTTTTGTTTAATTTTAGAAACCTAACATATATTCGATGAAGTTTTTCAGTCGACTGGTCAAGTTGAAAATGAATCGGTGAGGAAATAGAGGAAGTCTTTTCATATTGCATGCAACCAACAGATAATTCACATAGATTTTTCAAAACTTCATGAGAAGATTCAAACCACTCACTATCGTTGAATGCAAGAGATTCAATTGAATCAACTATATTACCAAACATGATATATTTAGTATCATTATTCGACTCATTGATGACCTGATCCATAAAAAAGCTAATGTTTTTCTTAAATTCATCTCTTAAGTCGGAACAATCTTGAACGCCTATAAAGTATGCAAACCTGGATCCATATTCTCTAGAAGTAAAATTTTCTTTTATAAATGTAATGGAATGATCTGAAAAACGGTTTAAGAAACAAGCAATCGGTTTTCTAAATGGAGAATTGTAATGATGGCGTAGATTTGTTTCAAGAAACATCAGCGTTTCCATCAATTCTTTCAAAAAAGTGTACGCTTGTGGTGGAAGTAAGTGGAATATCCTAAGTATTGCAACAATTATTTGAACAGTAGTGTTACTATCAAGCTCTTGTAAGGAAATTCTTTGTAGAACAGTTGGCTGTGCCCAGGCCATAAGATGATCTAACAATTTCCTACCAATTTCAACCTTAAAATATGAAATAAGTAACTCAAGCAATCTAGATAATGCTTCTAAACCAGAAACGGTCAATTTTTTGTAATCGGATAAATTCATTAACATCGGACGCAAACCACTTTGCAACAATTCCTTTGGTAATTTTGAGTTTTGGGAAAGTACCTTTTTTAAACCCGCATGTGCTGCATTTATGATCCTTGAGCTTTTAGAGCAAAGAGTTTTGAAGAAAACACTTAAAATCCGTATTCTTACCTGACTGTTTGAAAATTCTTTTTTAGTTAAAGCCAGTGATAAAAGTTCAACACATACAATTCTTAAATTGATCAATTGTTCAGCAGTACTATGCTCTGATATCTTACTCACGTTTATTAATGATTCATCTTCAGCATCAACCAAAGCTAACGCTTCAGAAAGCAGTCTATTCAATTCATCGTTAAATTCTAAGAATGAATCATCCAAACCTAAACAGAATGTAATAGCGTCAATATTACCTATTTGCATATGAAATGGTAATGCTCTCAATGGCTTACCAAAAATTGGAGCTAATAAAATACCCTTACTTGGCGAAATCATAGTTGAAATTGGAACCGATGTTACCTCTGACAAAATTTTAACAGCTTCCTTTGCAGTTTCACGGACTTTAATATTTGAATTACTTAAGTCAAAGACAATTTGACTTACAATGGATTGAAATGATTGTTGAAAAACCGCCTCTTTTGAAACTTCTTTATTACAGTTTCTCAAAATATCTAAAATTATACTCTTAGCAATGGTGCAAACTTCAGACGGAACATCCTCAGGGGTATCTCTTAAAACAAAAAACATAGCTCTTGAAAGTTCCAGTTGCCTTACACCAAAATATTCATATGGAATGTTGAGTTCGGTAATCATAATTTTCAAACCCAAACAACCACCTAATTTATCGTAATATGCGTCCTCAAAACAACGGTGAATAAAGTTAGAACACATTCTTCTAATTGGCATAAATTTCAATGCATTATTAACGGATCCAAACAATGTAACACATGTGTCAAAGACAACTTTGACTGCAAATTTACCAACATCTCTAACCGAGCTCATATAATGACCCAAAGCATATGAGATAACCTCATATATAGTGTTCGTATTCAAAAAATGTTTTCCTTCATGATTAGCAATGGAAAACGATCTTGAAAGCTTATGATGTTCAATCATCGCTCTGCTTAAGCTCAACAAAACAAAATGTTGACAAATACCTTCAACTAAAGTATATGATTCATCTTTAACTTCATCTAAAGAAACGGAAAAAAATAATGACTTCATTAATCTTATCAGGAGTTCTTCTTGCCTATCAAACTCAATTTCATCTTTGGTATCATCAATTGGTAGAGTAATTGAATCATGATCAATCGGATCCTTACCATCATTAGTAATAAAATTAACAACTTGTTGAACTTTCAATTCGTAACCTTCTGGAATATCTTCTGAATTAATAATTAATTTTAGTAGCGTTGTAAGATACTTGAATGCACTAACTCTATAATGAAGTTTATAACGTACACTTTCTAGTGTATTTAATGCAGTACCGACAGCCGATGTCATAGAAACAGGAACTTCTTCAACAATACCCTCAATTTTAAACATACCATCTAGCTGTTGATCAGTTAAAGTTTCACCACTTAAATCATTATGCAAATTAATAAAATTTCTATTTCTTCCTCCCAGCTTACCAAGTATACGAAGTGTTGTATGAGAGTGCTGATGATAATAAGGTAGTGGTTTTAAATGTTTCCAAAGGGCTTCCATAACATCCTCAATAACTGGCTCAATAATTGGATCAAAATATTCTGCCGTTAAATTATCAACACATAATTCCAAAGTTCGTAAACCTTGACTAATCAATTCTTGCGTTCCATTCAATGCAAATACAAGTGGCTTCATTAAGTAACTTAAATAAGGAACCAGAACACTTAATCTCACCGGAACTGTTAAGCATAATTCAACATATATGTCTCTTTCATGTGCTCTTCGTGCAGTTTGAACAAGTCTATTCAATGATTCCAATAAAACCTGTAGAAGTGGAAGAATTTCCTTGTATAATGATTCAAACCTTCCACCACCAATGCTTCTAAAAAGAGTTCTGATCAAATAAAAATAAACGATTGGTTCCTTGGTTTTCATTGAATAATTCAAACAATCTAAAATCAATTTATTAAGATGTGGCAAGATGACATTCTCATTTGCTGCAGGAAATAAATTAACAGACATGAAACATAATTTGAATAACCTTATCAAAATATTCGATTGAACAATATCCATATTACCTAATTCATTTAATTTAGAAATGACAAAAACAATAAGGACACTTGAAAAATTTGATGTAGTAATTTCGCTAGCCAAAAAAAATTGGGGAATGTGAAGCAATGCCGGATTATTAAGAGTAGCTTCAAATATGTTATTTAATTCAGATTGAACAATTTCATTAAAAGCTGCAGGCTCTAAATAGATGAACATAGTTGCCAAAATTTCCATTAAATCCTTTTCTTCCTTTGATGATGTTATTGGCAGATTAGGACCCGTGATATCAAATGATTGTTTGAGTGCAGAGCTTATAGTTGTAATTTTTGAGCTTTGAAAAAATCTCAAACCAGTAACAGACTCTTTAAATAATCTTCTAAAAATATTCAATTCTTCAGAAGATGATATGCGAGCACTTTCTTGCCATAATTGTAGTGGATAATCTTTTGGGGCAGCCAAATTACACCCCTTAAATCCATAGCATATGGATTTTAAAAATGTCATCAAAGTTCTAAAAAGATAACGTGCATTGTCTAGAGGATCTTGTGATGGCGGTTGAATTATTTGAATTGGTAATCCTCTTTCAATTTCAGTAAATGTGATATTCGTAACGATATCCTTCTCATCATCAACATCCATTTCATTTTCAACAACTTTATCGTCAAGGTTCAATTTTTCAGACAAATTTCTGATATGATGGTTTTCATCAAGAGATCTTCCAGTAAGTTCTTTACCATAATGTTCTAATTCTTTCAGCTTTAAAGCTCTGTCTTTTCTATTTTGTTTAAAATCTTCATGTTGTTTCATAATACTATCATAATTATAATTTAAAGAGTTAAATCTTTTCCCAAATGTATCAATTATCAATAATAACAGTTGTCTTGAATCTTCTTTATTGTCTAATTTTAAAATTCTATCCATTAAATTCAATAGTAATTTTGCACTCATTATATGAACTGTCTGCGCCAATGTATCATCCTGCAAATAAGCACTGTAAGTTCTAACACTAGTCCAAATCTGTTCTGTCGTAAGGTTGTTATTGACATGAATAAAATCAGCAACTATAGAATATGCCAATGGTCGCAAAGTTTCATGTGCTGTTAAGCCATCACCTATTAGAATATTATCATTAAATAATAAATCAATTTTTGGTAAAAATAAAGTCCTCAAATTTGTTGATAGCACATGTCTGGTTGCATGTAATAATTCTCTCCTAGCTGCAGATAATCCCCTGGGACAATCTTGTAAAAGTCTAATAATTAAATCTGGAATTTCTTCTTGATATTCTTCAATACTTGAAGAATTATTTTTCCTAATAAAAACATATGCCATAAAAGAAGAAGCTTTAACTTGTGCAAAGCAAAAATCATTATAAATAGAATTATTATGAAGAGAAGGAGCAATTTCAATAATATTAGAATTTTCTGTAACCGCTTTTTCGTGCTGTTTTCTTTGTGCTGGAGCTTGTAATTTTAAAACATCAATCACCAATGGAAGAATATTCCCAACTGTTGAATCCAACAGAGTTTTGTATGTACTGTATAAAGAAACTAATGTAATTGGACATTCAGCAGCCATTTTAAATGAATGACTGGCTTTAAACAAGGTATGAACTGTATTACAATCATCATCATTGGAAGTAAAATCAGGAGCTGAATAATCATCATTTTTCTCTGATGGAACAGAGGTATTGTTAGAATTTTCAATAGGACTTTGTTTATCGATTTCATTATCAGCAGTTTTGTTTTCATCATTATCTGTTTTAGAATCACTTTCCATAGCTGCATCAATTTCGGCGTTAATGTCATTTTTAACATCATCCGTATTTAATTTTCCAAATTGTTCATCAACTAATTCAGGTAAGTTTTCGTAAATTGATTTCAAGAAATCCATAAATTCTTCAACTTTTGATGATAAGTAGTTTTTATAAGATTTGTGTAAAGATGTAATAATTTTCATACATTGTAAACCATTTTCTTCGTTATCTTCTTTTAAAATAATCATTAAATTATCAGAAACAGTCATTGCATATTGTTGAAAAGTTTCATTTACAGGTAATCTGTGAAGGATATCGAGAATTAAGTATCTTAATTTCTGTTCCGGTGAATTGGAAACAAAAGAAACAGGAACAGTCTTCAAATGGTCAAAAAAGACATCTAAAAGCTTTTTTAAAAAATATTCATATTCATTCAATCCATGGTATGTCTCAAGTGTATCACATAACTCTGAGAACAATGAATGTTTTGCTTGATAATCTAAAGATTCATCTTGTAGCTTTACTACAAAAGCGTCCAAATGCTCTGTATAAGTAATCATGTGTTATATATGATATTCTTGATACAGGTAGTAATTAATTAGACCAAGCAAAAAATGAAATTTGTCAATATATAGCAGTATATATAAATATATAGTATAATATAGTATCTGCAATCAAAAACTACAACACTTTCCAATGTATGTACATAATAAAATGATGAAAAAAAAAACACATAAATGCAGAAAAACAAATGAATTGCAGCGAAGAAAAAAAAAAGTGGGAATTTGATTTACCCCCAACACAGCTTTGTCACGTGACAAACACGTTAATTATAATAGACACAGAAATTGATAAAGAAACGAACTGAAATGAACTCAACTTAAACTGTAGCAAATTTTAATGATTTATTGTACGATTCCATAACCGTTCGTAGTCATAAAGCAACATATGAAAGTCTTCTCTATGTACAAAATCATGATTTTGGTTATTTGTGAAAAGGATATTCCAATAATGATTTGGCGAAAATAACCAGATGTTTTCACTTCCATTATTTTCAGCTGTTGAAGTTTTGGGTTCCTCAATCAGTAAGGTTTCTGAGTTTTGTAGGTAAATGTTCTCTTTATTTTCTTCCTCATCTCCGTCAATATCATTCACATTTTGAACGTTCTGGTGTAAGCTTGAACTTTGTGGTCTGATTAAAATACGTGTTTGGGTTGATTCTGATTGTGTTAAAGGTTTTCTTTGTAGTGCTACTCTACCTCTAATATTGCCATCAAAAGTATTTCCTTTCATAATATTTTCAGGTTTAGTGTTAAAGGATACTATATCAGGATGTATGTTTTTCCCTTCTAAGATATTACGCTGTTGTAGTTCATTATCACCAGAGAAACTTCGTTTGGCAAGTATTGTATCGCTGATCATTCGAAGATCAGATCTTTTGCAACTTTTCAATATACTAAGATCTTGATTGTTTTTCAGCTCATATACTGGTATTTTCCAATCTTGCTTATCTTGATATATATCTACAAAAGGATTAAAAGACTTTTCCTCGATAGGTTTTTTTTGTACTGTCTGCTCTAATGACTCGTGTGTAATTTCAATATTGTCATTTAAATCATTTTTATTTCTATACAAAGCTTTATTTATATCATTAACAATCAAGTCTTTTACGCCCAAAAGTGAATTATAATTCAGCTGATTATCTATATAATCAGTATCTACTGTATAACATTTATCCATGCTATCTTCCATTATGTTTATTAAAAAAAAAGATAGAAAAAATAATCTAAAAAAAAATATTGGTAATTTTAATGTTAATTCTAATTTTAGTTTTAATTGTAAGTG
>JAJMES010000243.1:59652-76672 GCA_030574275.1 Pichia sporocuriosa
TTTTTTTTTTTTTTTTTTTTTTTTTTTTTTTTTTTTTTTTTTTTTTTCAAATTTTTTTCAAATTTTTTTGTAGAAACTTCTTTTTGCATGTCTTTTTGTCACTCCGTAATATTTGATTGAATAGATTTTGGAATTAGGTTACCAACAAATATTGGGATAAATCACACAAAAAATGGGTAAAGCAAAGAAAACAAGAAAGGCATCTGTGAAAAGGATGGTGAAGGCAGACGATCAAAGAATTAAGAAAAATCAAGAAAAAGCTGCAGAACCAAAAGAAGACAAAGAATTAATTAGATCAGTACCCCAAGTCTCATCAGCTTTATTCTTTCAGTTTAATCAATCTATTAAACCACCGTATCAAATTATTATTGATACCAATTTTTTTAATTTCAGTATTCAAAAGAAGATTGATATTGTTAGGGGTATGATGGATTGTTTGCTAGCAAAATGTATACCGATGGTAACAGATTGTGTGCTTGCCGAATTGGAGAAATTAGGCCATAGATATAGAATTGCATTAACCCTGGCTAAAGATCCAAGAATTAAACGACTCAGATGTACGCACAAAGGTACATATGCAGATGATTGCTTAGTGAGTAGAGTCATTCAAAATAAATGTTATATAGTTGCTACAAATGATGCAGACTTAAAGAGAAGAATAAGAAAAGTTCCTGGTATCCCAATCATGAGTGTTGGTGCACATTCTTATGTTATTGAAAGATTACCTGATGTCTTTTAGTCAATTTCCTTCAAAATTGGTAAAATCCTTTGATGATCATATCATAAAGAAAATATTGGGGGTACTCCCAGATAATTAATATTTGTACATTATATTATTTTATATATATTTAAAAAAAAATAAACCTTAAATACCATTTATACATAAAATAGTTCATGTTAAAAGCCTGAAGATAAATCAATCGCACTCGCCTGTTACAAGTTTGTATTAATCAAAATTTATATCCCTGTCCTATCTTAGTTAATTTTACATTTATTTCCCTTTCACCGGCTCAAACACCAAATCGCAATGGTTCCAGATCACAATGAGGACATAGATGAGAGTTTGCATATTGATATCTCAGAAAGTGAAAATGCTAATAATATTTCAGCACACTCCACTAAGATAAATAACATACCACCATCGCCACCGCCACCACGCCGTCCAACTAAACTGAATTATACATCATTGGATAACGAATTCACCAACTACTCCAGCAATGCAATGTCAACTCCAACAACTAATATTTCTGTGGATGATGATGTAAAAAAAATATTGACTTTATCAGTTAATCAGTACACACAATCCGCCCAATTAGATGATGGTGATAAATCATCAATAGATGATTATAATTCTTTTAAGGTTGATTTTTATACAGATATTCCTAAATTTATAAGGAAAAATTCAGAACCAGGGGTTATTCTTCCAAGTAACAATGATTTATTTGAATCTTATTTAGCTCCAATTTTGATGATTTTATCTACAATCCCAACCTTTAATAATTTGATTTTAAAACATGAATTTCTCAATTATGGTTATAAACCTAATTGGTGGAATAGGGAAAAATGCCTGGAAAATCCATCAATTGTGATAGAGGTACAAAGGTTAGTAGCATTTTTGAATGGAAATTCCAACAGATCATTTGCATCCTTGTTTAATTTAATAAAAAGTATTGCGAAATTGGTGAAAGAAGATATTGAGTCAGTTTTGGATTTTCATATTTTTTTCATGGAACAGTTACTTTCACATTTTAGTTCTTCTGAATATAGTATTAAACAACCATTAGAAAACATGTTTAAAATGGTTGTTGGTATGGAAGATAACAGTGGCGAAATTAGAGAACAACCATATTATCATATACCGATATCGAGTGAAAATACTTCATCTGATCTCTACCATGCTATTTATAGATCACTATTTCCAGATGAATCAAATTATTCAAGTCGAATTTATTTGACAAAAGCACCCGATGTTTTAACAATTGTTTTTGATCAGGGTATGGATAACGTACATGGAGGATTTTCAATTGACGAATTTTTATATCCACAAATTTATTCCTGGGAAAATAGAGATATTCTTTCCAACCTTCATGATGAGTTACAAAGCGTAAAATTGAGACAAAGGGAAATCAACCAAAAGATGTTTCAACTTAAAGCTTTTAATGGTAAGAACGTTCGTCAATTTTTGACTGATGCAAAAACACACTTAAAAGGATATGCTGATAGAAATAACCAAGTTTCAGAGGACAATTTTGAACATATCACGTCTTCTTCGACGGATAATACCAGCAAAAACGGTAATAAACAAAATGATTTATGTTTAGAGAAAGAGAAATATGAAGCAGCGAGTCAAAGCATCTCCATTTTGTCAGATCATATTACAACAGCATTTGAACAGTATCAAGATGAGCTGAAAATGTTGAATGAGAGAACATTTCATCTCGAATCCAGTAAATATAATATTGACCAATTATTGAGTACAAAACAGAAGGAATCTTTTGAACCGTGGATACTAATTGGTGTTATTTTTAATCCTGTACAATTTTACTATCGTGAAACGAAAAGTGAAGAATGGATTGGTGTTAATATTAGTGCTGAAACATGCAAAAGCTATGCGCTTTCCAAGGTGAGCTTTGAAGATGTGAAAAGGGCTACAAAAAACTACACAGAATATGAGTTTGGTGTAGGTATGCTATTGATATATGTGAGGAAATCAATACTTTTTAATGATGATTACTCTGTACTCAATCATGGATTACAAGCATTTATTGATAAAGATAATGAGAAATTAAAGGAACAAATAGATATTTTTATGCAATCGAACCGATCAGCTGACACGTACTTTGCGGAACCAAATAATAATTTTGATGAAAATTCACAAAACTGCAACGATATTAGTTGTAGCAGTTCAGAAGGAAGTGAACTCGAAGACCAATTTTGTAATGAGTAGGATAAAATATTTGTTTAGTTAAAAGATTGTAAAGAAAACTAAGTATTTCAATTCTCAATTGTATATACAACACCGCCACAACACCGCCACCTTTTATTTTCACTTAATTCTATACCTCTGTACACCTGGATGCATAACTTGACAGTGTTCGCGTACGTGTCATTTATGTAACAGAGAACTAAAATCGGCGTTTTGATCCTAGTGAGGATGGCAACGCTTTGATTTTTTTTCACCTTGAATGAACAAAAATGAAAGGTCTGAACTATATCACTCCTTTTGACTGTATGGTTGTGTTTTCTTTTCCTTTGAATAAATATACAACACAAGAATGGCTTCCCGTTTTTTTGCTACAGCTTTGAGAGCATTCAACAGAGCTTCTGGTATGTTAAAATGAATTAGCATCATCTAAAAAGGAGATGTATTGCTGGTAATATTATATGCGCTTTTTTTTTTATTATTAAATATTTATACTAACATTTGACTCGTGAAAACTTACACTGTTTTTTTTTTCCCTTTATTTTTCAGTTGCTAATGTTCCAAGAATTGCACCAAGAGCTTCTGTTAGATTTGCTTCTTTTGACAGATCTAAACCACATGTTAACATTGGTACCATTGGTCACGTCGATCACGGTAAGACTACTTTAACCGCAGCTATCACCAAGGTTTTATCCGAAAATGGTGGTGCTGACTTTTTAGACTACTCAGCTATTGACAAGGCTCCAGAAGAAAGAGCTAGAGGTATTACTATTTCCACTGCACATGTTGAATACGAAACAGCAAACAGACATTATTCTCACGTTGATTGTCCAGGACATCAAGATTATATTAAGAATATGATTACTGGTGCTGCTCAAATGGATGGTGCTATTATTGTTGTTGCTGCTACTGATGGACAAATGCCACAAACCAAGGAACATTTGTTATTAGCTAGACAAGTTGGTGTTCAACATTTAGTTGTTTTCGTTAACAAATGTGACACTATTGATGATCCAGAAATGTTAGAATTAGTTGAAATGGAAATGAGAGAATTACTTTCAGAATATGGTTTTGATGGTGATAACACACCAGTTATTATGGGTTCTGCATTAATGGCTTTAGAAGATAAGAAACCAGAAGTTGGTAAAGAATCTATTCTCAAGTTAATGGAAGCAGTTGACACTTGGATTCCAACTCCACAAAGAGACTTGGAAAAACCATTCTTATTACCAATTGATGAAGTTTTCTCTATTTCAGGTAGAGGTACTGTTGTTTCAGGTACTGTTGAAAGAGGTACTTTAAAGAAGGGTGAAGAAATTGAAATTGTTGGTGGTAAAGACGGTGCTATTAAATCAACTGTTACCGGTATCGAAATGTACCACAAGGAATTGGACCAAGCACAAGCAGGTGATACTCCAGGTATTTTATTAAGAGGTATTAAGAGAGAACAAATCAAGAGAGGTCAAATTTTAGCAAAGCCAGGATCTGTTAAGGCATACAAACAATTCTTAGCTTCATTATATATTTTGACTAAAGAAGAAGGTGGTAGACATACACCATTTTCTGAAAATTACAGACCACAAATGTACATTAGAACCACAAATGTTAATGTTACATTGAAGTTCCCAGAAACCGAAGAAGACCACTCTAAGCAAGTTGCACCAGGTGACAACATTGAAATGCTTGTTGAATTATTACACCCTGTTGTTTTAGAAGTCGGACAAAGATTCAACTTGAGAGAATCAGGTAAGACTGTCGGTACTGGTATGATTACCAGAGTTTACGAAGAGTAAATGGACCTGTGAACTCCTATTTAAACGTGTTTATAGTATTTTTTTATTGAAAATTGCTTTTTATATAAGCCAATAAATTTATAATTATTATTATTATTATTTTCATCATTATTTTTTTTGTATTAGTCCTATTGCTGCTTTTTCATGCTAATTGATTTCTTACTTTAATTAAGTTAGTATGTTTTATGAGCTGAAAAAAAAAAGGAAAGAAAGAAAAGGAATAAAAAAAAGAATGAAGTGGATATTTATGAAAAAAAGAAAAGATAAAAAAGGATAAAAGGCATGAAAAATAAAATTAATAAAAAAAGGGAAAAAGGAAACAAGGAAAAAAACAGAGAAGGGTAGAAACATTGAAAAAAATCGTACTTTTTTTTTTATTTCCCCGGTATTTTTAATTTTAACCGCTTTATTAAAATATCGTGTACGGCAGAATCTGTAAAAAATTGGAGAAACTGGAAAAACTGGAGAATACGGGGAATTTTCCTAGCGTGTGGAGAAAAAGTGGAGTCTGGATTCACTATATTCCGGTAACCAGGTATTTTTGTTTCTTTTTTTCGCGTAATGCCGATTTCAAGATTATTACTTGACTTGTTTTCTGTGAGGCCTTTTTACAGGTTTTAAATTTTAGAAATTGACAAATTTATAATATTAATTTGTATCTATATCAGTAAAAAATGTAGCACAAACATTTTTAATGTTTATAAACACAAAAGAATGTTTTCATTGTAAAAGAAACATTAAAAAAATAAAAAAATATGTAATTATGATTCATAAGAACTTTTAACAACTATGTAATCATATTAAGTAAAGATGATGTCAGAAAAAAATCCGAAGAAAAAATCCGAAGAAAAAAGCAACGAAAAAAGTAAAAAAGGAAAAATAAAAAAAAAGGAAAAAGGAAAAGAGCAACAAAAAAAGCAACGAAAAAAAAGGAAAAACATGGGTCACCCCACTAAAATTTGAATAATTTTTATGTTATGTTATACAGATCACGTTAATCTGTACAACTTCTCGTAGATTTTTTTTGTGGTTGATTCGCTTAGTTTTATTTCTTATATGATTAAAATGTAATTAGGTATAACCTGTGAACATAACTTTACTGAATAAATATTTGAAAATCCTGACGGGAGATTATTTCATAATAAGTATATTTTCTATGGGCTAAATAGAATATACACTCCTTAAGCCGTATAAATTTTCAATATAGCTTAACAACAACAGACACCTGAAGGTAATCAAAAAATCCAGCCTAGGCGCGGGTGAGATGGCCTATAGCCTAAAAAGAATAATCACATCATGGAAAATTTTTGATAATTTCCTCGTAGAAATACGGAAAATACTAGAATTTATGCGCACCTACTACTATTTTCGGATTAATACTGTCCTTTTATCATGGTACACTTTAAGCCGCATTGTTCCATACCGTGTCCTTTCTTTTTTTTCTTACACGCGAGGTCGTTTCTTTTTAACCCGGAATATCTTTATGGAAAAATATTAACGGAATTCCACTATTTGCCAGTTTCCAATTTCTGTATGTTTTGCCAGCCATATTTAAACAGACTAATTTCCCCATTTTTTTAGATAAGTTATATGTCATCTTAACCTTTTCTTTGTTGCTATTATAATTTTATTTTTTATTTCAGTAAACAAAAACAAGAATAAACTTAAAACAAAAAATGGCATCTTCTTCGTCATTTGAAAAATTGGATAATAGTGTTGAACATATCAACTCACGTGATGATTCGTCACAAACTCCTGTTGAAGGAAGTTCTGCTGAACCAGTCCTTGCAGAAGCACCTAAAACAACATATGTAATGGCTTCAATATTATGTTGTTTGATTGCATTTGGTGGTTTCGTTTTTGGTTGGGATACTGGTACTATTTCTGGTTTCGTTAATATGCCAGATTTCCAACAAAGATTTGGTCAACTCAACAGCGAAGGTGATTATTATTTATCAAAAGTTAGAACAGGTTTAATGGTTTCTATTTTTAACATTGGTTGTGCAATCGGTGGTGTTACTTTAGGTAAAACTGGTGATATGTACGGTAGAAAGAAGGGTTTAATGATTACTATGTTGGTTTATATTGTTGGTATCGTCATTCAAATTGCATCTGTAAAATCTTGGGTTCAATATTTTATTGGTAGAATTATTGCTGGTTTGGCAGTTGGTGGTGTTTCTGTTTTGGCACCAATGTTTATTTCAGAAACTGCCCCAAAGGCAATCAGAGGTGCTTTGGTTTCAATGTATCAATTGATGGTTACCGCAGGTATTTTCTTAGGTTATTGTACTACTTACGGTACTTTTCATGGTTATGACGATTCAAGACAATGGAGAATTCCATTAGGTCTTTCATTTGCATGGGCTTTGCTTATGATTACTGGTATGGTTTTCACTCCAGAATCTCCAAGATTCTTGATTGAAGTTGGTAGAATCGAAGAAGCTAGAAGATCTATTGCACAAGTCAACAAAACTTCACCAGATTGTGCTTTTGTCAGTTCCGAAGTTGACTTTATCTCTGCAGGTGTTGAACTTGAAAAAACTGCAGGTAATGCTTCTTGGGGTGAATTGTTTACTGGTAAGCCAAAGATTTTTTACAGAGTTTTTGTTGGTGTCATGATTCAATCACTACAACAATTAACTGGTGATAACTATTTCTTTTATTATGGTACTTCTATTTTCAAATCTATCGGTTTAGCCGACTCTTTCGAAACTTCAATTATTTTAGGTGTCATTAATTTTGCATCATCATTCCTTTCTTTATATGTTATGGATCGTTTTGGTAGAAGAACTACTTTAATGTCTGGTTCTGCTGGTATGACTGTTTGTTTGATTATTTTTGCCTCCATTGGTGTTAAGGATTTATATCCAGATGGCTATGGTGGAGAAGCTAACAAACCAGTTGGTGATGCTATGATTTTCTTGGCTTGTTTCTTCATTTTCTTCTTTGCAACTACTTGGGCTCCAGGTGCGTACGTTGTCGCTTCTGAAATTTATCCATTAAGAATCAGAGCAAAGGGTATTGCTATCGCTTCTGCAGGTAACTGGCTTTGGGGTTTCTTGATTGCTTTTTTCACCCCATTTATCACTGATGCCATCCATTTTGCTTATGGTTATGTCTTCTTTGGTTGTGTCTGTTTCTCTCTCTTTTTTGTTTTTGCATTTGTTCCTGAAACAAAAGGTCTCAGTTTGGAAGAAGTTGATGAATTATATGCCAACTATACCCCAGGTTTAGCATTTATGAGCAAATTCCACAGAAATAAATACGATGAAAAAGATGCGCTCAGTGAACCATCAAACATTTAAGGGAATTGTGTTCCCATATAATTCAAAAATTGCAAGCATATTTTTGAGTGGGAAAAAATAAATAATAAAAATAAAAACAAATAACGAATTGCAACTATTTAATGATCTATAGGTAACATACTTTTTTACTCCTACATAACGTGTATATTAATAGAGTTAATCTAATTATGTAAAAGTATTCAAATATCGAATGTTCAATATCAGAAACATTCTAAAAATTGAAACTGTTTGTTCAAGCTTAACTTTGTTTGTACAATATGAAATAAACAAAGAATGTAGTCTTTCATCTACCGAAGCTGCATATGTATCTTTATGAAATGTACACTGTGACAACCAATCCTTATATAATTCCATTTTCAATCCCGGATTTGGATTTGAAATGTTTTCCATATCCGGAGACGAAGTGATATAAGCAATATTATATCCATGTAAATACGGCAACAAAGAAACAAAAACTTCAAGCAAATCACAACTATTTTTGGCAAGATCTAACAGGGCATCAACAATATCCTTACAAGCTTCATTAGGCTTGATTCCACCAATTTCTGTGTTATCACACCCTAATTTTTTCAAAAATAATTTGTACTGGGATATTTCTTTTGAAATCAGTTTAAGCTGCATAACAGTTGAGTCAATGTCCTTTTCATCTTTATTTGTTGTAGATATAGAAGATATTGCATGTGAACAACTTATAAGATAGACAAGATGTTGTTCGCAAAAATGTCTGAATTTTTCTAAAGGAAGAGTGAAATTTTTGAGTTCACTGATAAATAAATGATTTGCAAATTCTTTCCAAACCTCTTTTATCTCATCGTGATTGCATAGATAGGTTAAGGAATCGCCACTAGTGAACGGTAAGGAGAATGTTTCGTCAATACTAGATTCATAATCATATCTTTTGATTTTTTGTATATGATTCAACGGCCCATAACCATGTCCAATGTTTGGTGCAGTCATTATCCCATTCTGAACGTATAGTATACCGTTGGCTACGCAGTTTACCATAGACATACCACATGTTAGATTTGATGCAATTGCGGAAGAAAGAGTACACCCAGTACCATGAGTGTTTTTTGATTTTTTCATCTCAGAATAAAACACATAAAACTTATTATCTTTTGAGCTGTACAAAACATCAGTAAGAAGTTTTTCATCGTTCCACTTTTGATGTCCGCCTTTAATCAGTATATTTTCAATGTTTGATAATTTATAAATTTTCAAACACATTTCAAAAATGTCTTCTAAACTTCCTAAGTTGTCATTGGAATACTGCATGTTGTTACTCAGTGTGTTGATAATAGCTTTTGCTTCTACCATATTTGGTGTAATTAAAGTAATATGTGAACTCAGTGTCTTTGTGATCAATTCGAGCAGCTCGTTATTAACAAATTCAAAGCCAGAGGTACTTACCATTACAGGGTCAACAACCAGATTTCCAACATATTTGAATTTTTCAATACTACTCTTTAATGCTAAAATTGCTTCCCTGGTCAATAATCCTGTCTTGATCGAGTCTATTGGAATATCAGAAAAATTTGTGTCGATTATCGATGAAATCATCGTAGATGTAGTATTCACTGCATTGAAAACACCTGTTGTATTCTGTGCAGTTAAAACTGTAATTGCAGTTAAAGCATAACAACCATGTGCTGTAATAGTTTTAATATCTGCCTCAATACCAGCTCCCCCAGAAGAATCAGATCCAGCAATTGTAATCACTGTTGGAAGCTTTCCACCGTCAGTTGGGATAATTGGCTTCAAATTTTTCGTCTTATATAAAAAAATCTCACTAACATTGTATTTTTCCATTTTTAGGCGTAGTAACAGAACTTATTAAAACAAAATACAGTTTGTCAAATTAATTACGAAAAAAGGAAAGAGTAGTAAACTGTCAAAATAATGCAAGATTTTCTCAATGCGCTAGATAAAAAATGGTACGTTTGTTGAAAAATATAATTTTATTTGGTCACTAGTAAAACGTCATCTATTATTATTGGCTGTTTTGTTTTTTCTAAATGAGGTATATAATATGCGTTCGATGTATTAATTTACATGAATACATTATAAGTCTGAATTGTTGAAAAATAAATTCAAAAGGCTATATAAAGTGTAAGAGTGTGTGTAGAACTAAGCTTAATTTGAGAAAAATAAATGGCCATACTAAAGCCTGCTCTAAAATAGTCATCTTTAATTTTATATAACTAAACAAAACTACTATAAAACTAGTAAGAATATCTAAAATTTATGTTTTCACGATCAGTCAAATCTAACATCAAAACATCACTGTACCTTTCTTCATCCGTCATATTCTCACATAACTTATCACGACGTTTATTTTCACGAGCAACTATAAATCGCAACAAAATGGACAAAACAAAAGCCCCAGCTAAGAAAACACACAGTACAACTTTAGCTGGTGTGTAACCAGGCGCATCTTTAGCTTGAAATAGTTGTGGACCGATCAAACAACCAATACAGAAGGCCATCAACGTCATTGCATTCTTTGCTGTTCTTTTAGTATGACCAGAAGTATTAGCAGAATTCCAAGAATAGACTTGTGCAACAACTGCACCGTTAAATCCAAGAAGATAAACTCCAAATAATTTACCTACTTTATAGCTATCATCAAGGCCAATAAATAATGCAGCACCTAAAATTGATGGAACAGTTACAAATGCAATCATAAGTGCATTTTCTTTTGTATAACTAGTCACATAACACCCAAGTATAGCTGAAATTATTCCTACAATACCCATTGGGATTTGAATAATAGCAGAAACTTCGTTAGAAAATCCAAACGATTTAATTATTTGGGATGAAAAAACATTTAAACCACCACCATCTGTCAATGAAAAAACGACAATAAAAAACAAAATCCAATTTTCAATTTCCATCAACATTTCTTTAACTTGATAGAATTTGTAGGTTCTATTTTCAAAACCAATTTGATTTTGTCTGATATGATCAAGCACAATTTCTTTTTCCTCTTCAGTTAAATATTTACAAGTAAGTGGATTATCTGGTAAAAATATTATTGTTAAAATTCCAACAAAAAATGTTATAATACCCATAAATATGAACATAATTTGCCAACTTTGTACAGTTGTTGAGTGAACATGTTGAAATCCAAATGAGATCAAGGAACCGACAATTTGAGCAAAACCAATCTGCATAAACCATAAACATGTTCTTCTTGATTGTTCAGCTTTAGTCCACCACATACCCATAATGATAATCATACAACAAGCAACTGATGCTTCAAATATACCTAATAAAACTCTAATAACCATTAATCCAGCATATGTTTCGGTGCAAGCATGGAATGAAACAATTGCACCCCAGCAACAGATATTTATACCTAAATACTTTGCAACTGGGAATTTCTGAATACAATATGCCCCAAGAGGTTCTGCTGCCAAAAATCCAACATAGAAGATTGTACCCAAATTTGAAAAGTCATTACCATGTAAATTTTTTTTGATACCCATAATTGCTGCATAATTAAGTAATGATTTATCCAAAAATTGCAAAAAATAGATTGCAATAAAAAATGGAAGGATCATACAATCAATCTTCCATTTCAACTTTGAAGGTAACTCCGTGGGTTTGACAATAGTAACATCTTTAAAAGTGTCTAATTTGGATTGTTCACTGTCAATAGTGACAGATGAATCGTTAGTACTCAGAGCTAGTTCTTCTTCAGAAATTCTTTCTTGAGTGTTCATGAAAATAATACTGTTGTCCTTGTCTTAGATAACCAAATGAAAAAAAAATATATATGAAATGTATAATAATTTCACCGGAGAGGAAAAATATGGTCTTTTAAGGGGTGTGAGAAAATTTCAAATAATGGGAACTGAGTCACAAAAATGTATAAGAAAATGATTCAATAAAACAATTTAAAATTCTAACATGTCAGAATAGAGCCGTTTTGGTGGGATGAAAAATATTTTGCGGGCGCAAAAACTAATTGTGGCCCACGCAATATTGTTTTTGTTATTAGACGAACTTATGTGCATTTCAAATAACAAAATATCTTATTGGATATATGTCATTAGATATATTGTTTGTTTTATTCTTAATGCTTATAAAAGTCAATATAGAATATATAGAATTGAGTTTATATACATGTCTAAATTCATAATAATGCGCACTTGAAGGAAGTGAGGGAACTTCGAGGGAAAGAGCGAATGAGCTTATCAAGGCAGCTGGCCGGGCAACCTGAGCAATTACATTTCACGCCCCATCTTCTCCTCTCCCACCCCTCACTGGTATGCCCGCCAGTTCCTTTGAGGGTTTCTACCTATCCTTGTATTACCGCAGTACTTAATGTTATTATTATCCGTTTACCGAGGTACCGCATAGTTGGCATTTATACTCTCGTATTAATAGCTTTTGGCGGCAAGACTGAGTTCGGCTATATAAAGATATAAACGGCAATTTGTAGAAAAGAAACACTTCCTCGGGACTATCCAAATCCTGTTCATAACACCACTTTGATATTATCGATACTACTATCTGGTTGAATGGTCATACTCAGTAACACCAAATTTATTTTATGTATATAGGATTTTCTCTATATGTCGATATTACATTAATTATATATTTATTTTACTTCACTCCATTATTACTAATAAATTAATTCATGTGAAAAGAATAGAAACTTCTCTCTTCAAATGTGGTCCATAGAACACGCAATTGGTTTAAAATATAATAGTTTGTACCATCGTTTCTAGTTGTTTGTATTTGTGAAGATTAGCTATTTGTGCCGGAGTTGATTCGCCAGCTGCATTGACTAGTTATTCTACTTTCACCGATGGGGACTCGTAATTTTTCTAAATAAAATATCATGTATATGATAGATGAGCTTCATTACTGTAGTAACATGGAGTAAATCATAAGACTGGATTCTTAAGTGGATTAAAGTAATAATCAATTTTATTTTTTTTTTTTTTAGGATAAATGAAGTACCAAAATTGTATTTTGAAGATGAAAATTGTCACTCCTAACTATTTTCAATTGATAATCATTGTACTTCACTTAATTGTTTCCACTTCTGTAAGTTATATTTATCAAAGTATGTTTTACCAACTGCCAACTGTCTTCTCTATATTAAGTCGATCGACCTTGGCGTAACATCGGATTGAATCAGTCTTGTGTGGGATATCAATCATTTGACTTGCGGAGCGAGATGTGTATCAAAAACCCACATATTATGCTAGTATGGCTCCTGGGTCAGCTTTAAACCTATGTTTTAAGAAATTGTTAATGAAATTCAATGGTGTTTGATAAAGCAAAGGTGGATTATTCAGTGTACTTAGTTACAAACAATGAACTTGTTCCAGAGGGATTGACTATTTACGATCAGGTCGAAAAAGCTCTCCAAAATGGGACAACTGTTGTCCAATTGAGGGAAAAGAAGCTTGATACCGGTGCGTTTATTACGAGAGCAGAGAGGATTCATGAACTTACCAAGAAATATAATGTTCCTTTAATTATTAACGATAGGGTGGATGTTGCCTTGGCTATTGATGCTGAAGGTGTTCACGTTGGTCAAGATGATATGAACCCAGTTCTTGTGAGGAAAATGATTGGTGGTGACAAAATATTGGGTCTGACCACTCATACTAAAGATGAGCTACTGGCTGCTATAAATTCAAGCGCTTCGATTGATTATGTCGGAATGGGACCGGCATATTCCACAACGACAAAGGTAGTGAAGGATGCTCCATTGGGACCTGAAGGTATTCAAAAAATGCTGAGGATTATTTCAGAAAACAAACCCGAACTGAAAAGTGTCATTATTGGTGGGCTCAACAAAACCAATATTGCTTGGACTCTGTCAGAATGCGCTTATGAAGATTTCAACGTTAATGGTGTTGCAGTTGTATCTTGTATCATGGGCCAGTATAATGCATCATTACAGTCGAGAGAAGTTTCAGAGAGTGTGAAGATTGGATTCTCCAAATTGGGAAAAGAAATCAATGATCATCCTGTATCTGATATTAATCCAGTTGTTCACTTTATTACAAACTCAGTCGTTAAAAATATCTCTGCAAATGTTTGTATGGCTGTAGGTGGTTCTCCTATCATGTCAGAATTTCTCTGTGAATTTAAAGAATTTGCTAAATCCCCACATGGAAGTCTGGTTTTAAATACTGGTACACCAACAGTATCTTCTTTTGAAGTTTACAAGGAGGCTGTAAAAGCATATAATGCACAAATGTTACCCATAGTTTATGACCCAGTTGCATGTGGTGCCACAAACTCAAGAAGGCAAACAATGCAAGAGTTAATGAGATTGGGCCAATTCACTGTGATTAAGGGAAATTTGGCAGAACTTGCTAGCATTGCTGGTCTAGATGGTAGTAGCATGAGAGGTGTTGATTCTATCATGAAGTTAGAAATGACAAAGACAATCAGTATGTTGCGTAAATTGGCCAAAGAGAGCAGATCTGTCATTGTTATGACTGGCAAAATTGATATTATTGTTGATGGTATAGTCCCTAATGTATTACCAAAGGTTTGTACTATAGAAGGGGGACATGAGTTTATGACAAAAGTTACTGGAGGTGGATGCTCATTAGGTGGTGTTATTGCAACTTATGTTGCATCTGCTAACTACTTCGATACATTTGAGGCCACTGTTAATGCAGTTGCTCTGTACAAAGAAGCAGGTTTCAATGCGGGCCAAAACAGTCGTGGTCCAGGCAGTTTTATGTCCAACTTTTTAGATTCTCTGTATATACTTTCTTCGGCTGGAAAACCAGACTTCGTTAACACTGTTATACAATATAAATAGTTTGAATAAAATATTAGTTTACACTTACTAGTAGAATTCAAAAAGGCAACTTACTTTGTGATTTATCTTTGGGTGAATTTGATTTATCCTTAAAGGCATTACGATCGATTCTCTTGAGCAGTATATCACCATAGGATTCTTCAAAATCTTTGTTAATTTTCTGTTCAAGATTAAAAGCCACATGGTAGTCACTATGCAGTTGCCACTCTTCTTCTGGAATATTATCGCCACAAAGAGAACATATCCTATCATCAAAAGTTATGGGTTGGTGAACATTATCCGTTTTTGGCAGTTTTTCTTCTTTTGGTACAAAAAATGTATCCAGCGTATTTGTACTTTTCTGTTTTTTGGGAATATTTGAGATCTGATCTTGCGTAACTGTGTCAGTAACTGTGAAATCATTTTTTCTTTTCTGTACCGTAGGCAATAAATCATCAAGAGTGTTCATACCATTGTTATCAATAAATGTGGAAACAGATAGGGAAGCATTGGTTAGCGGATACATTGGATTATGTGGGGATTGTTTTCTCCAAGTAGTTTCGAGAGAATTTAATAAATCTTTTGATGTGTCAAAATAAAATTTGTGGAGTGCATTGTAGTCTCTTGGTGATTGATTAATGGTGCATTGCTTTGAGTGGCGTATCCCAAATGAATTTCTCACCGACAATGTAAATTTAACGGGCCTAAATATGCTACCGTTTTCTTCGTCTAACTCTTGAATTCGGAGAACCAACTCACCAACAAACACACTGATCCATGGTAATAAATCACTCGTTTTTGACACTGACTTTCCTCGAAAATTTTTGTTGGAAGCCATTGACTTTAAATGTTCTCTGGCTTCAAGTTTATCTGCATATTCACCACGTACCAATGCAAATATTCGTTTAGAAAGGTCAATATTATCATCCAAAGACTTGGACAAAATTAAAGGTGATGAATAATTATCTCTGATATCGGAAATTGAAGTGCCATGAACAAGTCTTTCTTTGACATAATCACCTGTTTTACCACCAAGTGACCAGAAATCTGTCAATTTAAAGTTTGTCAAAAATTCTGGAATTGAGTCATTTCTGACAATAGTCTGTTGATTGGGTTTCTTGAATCCACTTGCCAATTTAGCAATAGTTTTCACTCGACCAACACCACCTGAAGTTTTATAACCTAGTTTATCCTGTACTTGTTTTCTAATTTCCCAGCATATATTTGAACCAATAAGAATTACTATATCATCCCAATCTTTGATGGTAAAATTATGTTCTTCATCGACCAAATTAGAACTATTTTCTAAATCATCTCCGTTAGAAATTACAAATCCTTTAAATTCCAAACCGTCTGGTAATTTATTAATGCTTTTTAATTTTTGTGTATTATTTTCCATGCCGTCTAATATATCCGGGAAAAGTTTTAAAACTCTTTTAAAAACTAGTCTTCCCAAATCCATAAAACTTTCATCAACACTGGCTTTTTCTACCAAATCACAAGAATTTTTGAAAATATTCAAAATCTTCTTTCCTTCTCTTCTATATGGATCCAAAGAGACTTTATGGTTTACAGGTGATGGCATATAGTCTACATATTTCCACAAAGGTTGGCCCTTTTTAAAGACTGCTGTATGAGCCGGAATCAAATTGGGGCATTTTAATTTAGCTTGCTCTAATCTATCCATTCTTGTGATTCCGTAATCACGGGCAGCGTATGAAACAGCAATTAAGCTATTCCATTGCACACAGACAACAGGGTCATCTTCTGATAAACCCAAACGCATTTGTTCACATTGTGCAAAGAACGCGTTAAGATCAATGTGGCAAATGACCGATAATGGACTATTATATGCCTTATTCACATCATTCAGATCCAATAAATTCTTGTAAGAAAACTTTGAATTTTCAGCAAACTTTAATATTGGCATATTATTTGTAACCCTTCAAAAAGAGACCACTTTCAAACGGATCTTAAAAGCCATACGGACATCAACTAATCATAAAATTCATGTATCTCTGTTAGAATATCAGATATCGAGATTCCGTAAGTGAGTAGAGACGATCGACGAATTGAGGAAACTACAACAATCAATTGAGAAAAGTAAGAGCACAAATGAGAGAATTGTATTCGGTCCCGAGATGGGATAGTATAAGGAAAGTGAAATGTAATTGAACCAATAGGAGAAGAGGAATATAATGGAGAGACAGGGGAACTG
>JAJMES010000244.1:0-72041 GCA_030574275.1 Pichia sporocuriosa
ATAATAAGCAGCGAGGGGAGCGGGGAGGCAAGACTTTGTCTTCTCTCTGATTAATTAATAATTGTTTTAGAATTAATAAATCTTTCTATTAGTACAATCCATTAGGTTTTACCCCACATATTTTGATGAGGTCGTAAAAAAAGAAAAACATTACAAATCAGCACAAGTTTTAATGTGAAGATCCAAAAATTTTCGAGGATTGTACCATTTAGAGAAGGGGAATTGATTCAGAATGGTCGGTTTAAAAACTTGATGCTCAAGAAAACTATCGATTTTTTCAATGAAGTTTTATTAATCATATCATACTGTAAAATTTAATAATGTAAAAAAATGTTAAGCTAAAAGCTTTCATATGTGAATGTTGTAGTTATAATTTTCATTGGTAAAAACTCGTTTTTTTTTAATGTTTAAGGCAAAATTTTGTCAAAGATTTTTTTTTACTTTATAGGGTTTGAACTGAAGGATATCAACTTGCAAAGACTTCTTGGGACAAAGAAATCTATATTGAATTTTTAAATTAGTCTTATATGAAAAAAATAAAACTGTTTGATAATTTTTAATATTTACAATTATCATTTGAAGTGCTAAACATTCAAAACAATAACTACAATCGAATTGCACAATCATAGGTAGCTCGCTATATTAGTCCCGGAGCTGGTAATGATTTGCTTGGTTTATTGGTAAATCAATCAGATAAAATACTCTTTAAATTAATAACCAATAACCTGGAAAAGTAAAATGATAATGTTCAACAAAATTTTTTGAACATGGAAAACCTGAAATCAAAAAACAGAAATAAAAAGAGTATAACCCAATAAAGAAAACAAAAATGATGAAAAAAAAAACAGAAAAGCTAAAAAGAAAGAATAAGAATTAAATTAAATATTGACAAATTTTTCTATTGATTCTCTTATAATTCTTCAACAACGTGACCTCTTTCAGAGACATAGATACCATCTAAGAACTTTCTGATATCCTTGTTTCTGACTCTACAGATTTGTTGAACATCAGCACAACATTGAGAAACATCTTCAACGGAGTTACCGGTAACGGTTAATTCATCCTTTTGAGCCTTTGAAAGTTCAGCAGTGACACCTTCTGGGATAGAAACCTTTCTAACCTTCTTGTCACCTAAGAAATTTCTGATTTCAACAAATTTGGAACCGTTTTCTTCAATAATGTTAACGTTAATTGGGAAATGCGCGTAAACAAATCTCATCTTGTATTTGTAACCAACGGTAACACCCTTGATCAAGTTGTTGATTAAGGACTTAACAGTTCTTAAAGTAGCAACGTGCTTTCTGTCACCATTGTGAACGTAAAGCTTGATTAATCTGTTGTTAACTTTTTCAAAAGCAACATCAACGTGCTTTAAAGCCTTGACTAATTCACCTCTTGGACCAGTAACCTTAATGATTCTGGCTTTGATGGAGACAGTAACGTCTTCTGGGATATCAAGAGTTTCAACGGATTGGATGTACTTCATTTTTGCGTGATTGTTTGTCTTCTAAATGAAAATTATATTAAATTTATTCAAATTTTAAAGAAGATGAAAAGAAAGCAAAGATTTGAAGTTTGACAGTCTTCTTAAATCTTCCACTTCATTCTTCGCTCCTAACGACTTGAAAAATTTCAGAAATCTAAATTTCTCACTTTGCAGAAAAAGGAATAAAAAAGTTTTTTTTGTGCGTCGTTTTTTAATTTTTTTTTAATTTCTCATTTTTTTTAATATTTTTCTCAAAAAAATCCACAAATTTTATTGGTCAAAAGTCTCACCCAGCCGATCGACGCAAAAACACCTTACACCTCATATTAAATTTCATTCCATAATATTTCAGCGACATGGATCGACGTTTCATGAAAATGTAAAGTGTCCAAGTTTCTTAGTGTATAACAATAATGTTATGGGTTCCCTGTTGTAGAATCATTATAGGAGCAAGCAACCTATAGTTTACACAGCAAAGCCTTTTAATGTTGTCTAACAGTATAACAAAGTCAGTTAGCTCTGTCTTTTCTACAGGAGCAAAATTGTCAGTGAGATCATTTCATATGACCAGCACTAATTATTTATCCAAATCTGAAAAGAAGGCTAAAAGTATTGAAAAGAAGAAGAAAAACATTGCATTTCAAAACTCTGTTGAAAATAAGAAAGAAAAAGTTGATCCAGTTTTAGGTAAACCTGACAATGCATTTATTCAAAGATTAAAACTTGAAATTGGTGAACCAAATATTTTAGTTAAAGGTTATAATTTAACTGATGTTGATAAATTACTTTTTGGTGCAAAAGAACTTAGATTACAAAAGAATAGAGAAAATGATCCAGCTAACGTAACTTCAGAAATTACCGAAAAGGAAGAAATGGAAAAGAGAGATATTTTATTAAGAATTTTAACATTAAGAAACGCAGATAACGATGAAAAGCAAAAAAAATTAAGAGAACTTGCTATCAATGATTTCCAAAGATTTGAAGGTGATACAGGTTCTTCAGAAGTTCAATCTGCTGTTTTAACAATTGAAATCTACAATTTAATGGATCACATTAAGAAAAATCCACAAGATTTACTTCATATAAGAAAAGTTAGAATGTTAACTCAAAAGAGACAAAGACTTTTAAGATACTTGAAAAGAGATAATGCACAAAGATATTTTTGGACAATTGAAAAATTAGGTTTAACCGATGAAAATGTTCATATGGAATTTAATATGGATAGAAAATACATGGATGAATTTGAAATCTGGCCAGGTAGACAACTAGTCAAGATTAATAAGAAAGAAAACGAAGAAATGAAGAAGAAGAGAAGAATGGAAAAACAAGCTTTAAGAAGAGCATTGGCTGCAAAAACATTAGAAAAACAATCTCAACTTGAATCATCAGAAGCTTAAATTCATGTCTGTATTTAAACATACATTAATACATGATTGAATTTTCTTTCAAAAAGGAAAATAAAAAAAAAGGAGGATAAATATATGCATCTAAATATTTATCTATCTATACACTACGCTTTCTATTAATTTTGTATAATTTTCTGATTTTTTTTTTTTACCTTCATCTTTAGCTTTATTTTTACCTTATCCCTCCACACAACTCATGTAAATAATAAAAAAGTATTAATAAATATATTAGGTTTATCAACAATCGCCAATTTCATATTGTCCATGTCTGGCATCACTTACAGTTATGTACTTATCACATTTAGCAACTTCATCATTAACGTGCCCAATGATCAAACATGTAGTATTCAATTGATTAATCAAAGTTTTTCCTATAATAATATCTTCATCTGTCATTGAACTTAATGCTTCATCAAGGATTAGAATTTTAGGATTATTAATTATTGCTCTTAATAATAAAATCAGTTTTTGTTTACTGACAGGAATACCACCAAATTTGACATCTCTTAAATAACTCAAATCTAACATTTCTAAATATTGATCTATTTTTTTGCCTTGTTCAACAGTTAATGATTCCCGAGGGGGTATATAAGATCCAACAACGTATCCAGTAGATATAGTTTCAAATACAGTATGGTTTTTAGGATAAAGAGCGTGTAATTCAGGAGATGTGAATCCAATAAACTTATTAGTATCAAAATAATTAACCTTGCCTGGAGCTCTTTCAACTCCAAAGACTTTGATACTTCTATTCCATGACTGTGGATGGTCTAATGTAATCAATGATAACAATGTTGTTTTACCAGATCCATTACGACCTCTAATATGCCATTTTTCATTATCCTTAACAGTCCATGTCAAATCCTTTATGATTGGTACACCTTTATAACAAATGTTAACATTGTTCATTTCAATTATATTTTCTTCATCTGTTTTTTTTGTAATATTGGTATCTTGTTGTAAGTTTAATTTGCATTGAATTTGCTTTTCTAATAAATTATGTTTTGCATAGAAATCATTTTTCAATTTAGTCAAATCATCAAGTAATTCTTCCTTTTTACCTTGCTTAAGAATACCATTCTTATCGACAATGACCACATCTTCAATCCAATCAGGTATATCATCCTGTACTCTCAAACCAAGAACAATTGTACTATTAATGTTTTCATCAATAGCAGTTTTTTTTAAAACTTCATTGACTGTTTTAGTCGCCACAGGATCCAAACCTAGAAATGGATCATCAATACATAAGATTGATGGATCTTTATATAGTTCCTTAGCTATACGAGCCCTACGAAATTGTCCATTACTCAAAGTTGTGATAAATTGTCCTTGCAAACCAATTAAATTTAGGTTTTGGATCAATCTATGTACTTTTGCCTTATCAAAGTTGACACTTGAATTATATGATTGATTTGCAATAAACTCCTCAACAATTTCGTCAACTTCTAAATCCTTGAAAAATTCATACCTCGAAGATATATGGGTAAATCCACCTGTTGAATTGAGAGCACCATGGCCCCATGAACCATTATTTACAAATCTGAGTAATTCAGTTTTAAAATTTGTATCCGTTAAAGATGCCGGATATGTTCTTGAAAAAACAGGATGCGATATAAATTTATTTGAAATAATATTAAGAAAATCAGTTTTTGCCGAATCTCCAATAACTGCCAATTTGGATTTTGATGATAAGGTGAAATTCACCGGCGTTGTAAATACTGATCTCTGATCATTACCCTTTATGAGAGATTTACTAGAACGTGTAAACCAAGCATCGACTATCTTAACTAACGTGCGAGACATGTCAATTGCAAATAACTACCATATTCTTTTCACAACAAGAACAGCAACACCTCTTCTGTTATCTATATCTCTATTTATTATCAATCTAAATCGAATAAAGTAGAAAAAAACGAAAAAAAATAAAAATTACGTCGAACGACACAAATCATACATCTTTACACCAGTTCAAAATTTTTAAAGCGCGATTTTATCTCCAACGGTCGGAGGAATGCTTAGCATGCATTTTGTCTTTGTACTTAGTTTCTGTTTTGTAAACAATACGATTTTCATTGATAAATGTTGTTAATTCGTTTATTGAATATACACAGGCATCCTGAGTACATACTTCAATAAGAAAGACAATACAATTTTTTTTTGTGTCTTTTATAGTGCTTTTGTTTGTTGACGATTTGTTTTTAAAAGAGGAGATTATTACTGATTTAGTTTACACTGTTCTTCAGATACCATCGATAGAAAAATACATATATAATCAATAATTAATTGAAAAGAAGGAAAAATAAAAGAAACGTAATTTTATAGAGCAAAATAATTTATCTTTCGTTTTTATAACAAAAAAAAAAAAATAGAAAAAAAAAACATAACATCATGAAGGACGTATATGACATTAGTGAGCTTTCAACTTCCGTGCCGAATCCTCCAGTAAATAATTTATCAAAGGAAGAAAAAGCAGAAATGGAGTTTGGTGCCCTTACAAGTGATAAATGGTTAAGTTCCGCACAACATAACCCAGATGATGTGATAAAAGATGCTATTTTAGAAGAACCACCTTATTTTATTGTTATTTCAACTTACTTGAATTACTTGGCCTTTCTTATCTTCGGTCATATCAAAGATTTCTTTGGTATGAGATTAATGCCACAATATTTTTCTGCATTGGTTGCCAAAAATGGTTATCCACCTTGGTATTCAGCATTTGAATCATTTTATCCAAGAAGATTAAAGAAAAGATTGGATGATTGCTTTGCTAGACCAATCCATGGAGTTCCAGGTAGATATGTTCATTGTTTTAATAGGGCAACACCAGATTACAATGATACATTTTATTATGATGGAACTTCAACTCCATGTTTAAATTTGTCATCTTATAACTATTTGGGTTTTGCTCAAAGTGTTGGTAAATGTACAGATGATTCAATTGATGCAGTTAAAAAATATGGTGTTTCATCTTGTGGTCCTAGAAATGTAATTGGAAATTCTGATTTAATTAATAATACCGAAAAGATTCTATCAAAATTTTTAGGTAAAGAAGATGCAATCGTCTTCAGTATGGGCTGGGGTACTAATGCTCACTTATTTACATCATTAGTTAATTCAAAATGCTTAGTTATTTCAGATTCACTTAATCATGCTTCAATTAGATTTGGTATTAGATTATCTGGTGCTGCCGTTAAAGTTTTCCCACACAATGATATGGATGCGTTAGAAAAAATTTTAAAAGAATCAATTTCTCAAGGACAAACAAAAAGTCATAGACCTTGGAAGAAAATTTTTGTTTGTGTTGAAGGTTTATATTCAATGGAAGGTACATATTGTAATTTACCAGCAGTTGTAAATTTAAAAGATAAATATAAATTCAATTTATTTGTTGATGAAGCACACTCTATTGGTGCATTAGGTGCAACTGGCCGTGGTATTTGTGAATACTATAATGTTGACCCAAATAGAATCGATATTTTAATGGGTACTTTGACCAAATCATTTGGAGCAGCTGGTGGTTATATTTCAGCAAATAAGAATATTATCGAAAGATTGAGACTAGACATTACTGCAAATACTTATTGCGAAACTATTCCTCCGGCAGTTTTGCAGCAAATTTCAACATCGATGAGAATTATTTCAGGTGAATTGAATGGAAATGAAGGTCAAGAAAGATTACAAAGAATTGCATTCAACTCGAGATATTTAAGGTTAGGATTGAAAAGATTGGGATTTATTATCTTTGGTGCGGATGATTCGCCAGTTATTCCATTATTACTCTACAATCCAGGAAAAATGCCAGCTTTTAGTAGAAAGATGTTACAATATGGTATTGCAGTTGTTATTGTTGGGTACCCTGCAACTGATATTATTTCATCAAGAATTAGATTTTGCATGTCCGCAGCACTAACAAAGGAAGACCTGGATAAAATTTTGGCAGCATGCGCAGATATAGGTGATCAACTAAACTTGAAAATTAGTAGTGGTATCGCTGGTGGTGAAAAGCATCCAGGTGATTGGAAAAAGGGTATCCGGCCAAGATGGTCAATCGAAGAAGTTTTGGCCAAAACTCCTGAAGATTGCAAACTTAAAATGTATTAGTTTAATACAATTTTCAAGAGCGCATGGACCGAACTTTTTTACATTCATCCAATAAATAATCTACTTTCTATTTATTTATTCATTCATTCATTTTATGATATTTAATAACCTAATAAATCAAATTAAAAAAAAAAAGCTATAAAATTTTGCTCAAAAATTAATAAAATATTGTATAAGAAACCGCTTTATATAAATAAACAAAATAACAAATTTATAAAAAATAGGGGCGGTTGAGTCATTTAAGGTTGTCTCCAACATAACCAATAGCTGCCAACAAGAATCCAATTCCCATAATAGAGCCCGAGCATAAATAATTTTGGCTAACAGTACTCAAAACAGATAAGAAAGAATCTTCTGTTAATTCAAATTTTTCCAAAACAGGAACGTCAATTTCTACTTGGGTTTCTTCGACTTTTGGTTCACGTGTACCCAGATCGTTGTAAGATGAATTATCCAATGGCGAATTTTCTTCTTCAGGTGTAATGACCTTTTTTACAATTTGCTTTTCTTTTTTGTAGACAATTCTTTCTTCTTCGTCTTTAATCAATTTTTGCTCGTTATTGAATGTGTAGTAGTAATTAAATGCCAATGTAATTGGGAATGTAAGTGCAGCATAAATAAAATATGGATGTTTGCCATGTGCTGGTGAATAGGTATATGCTTGATAGAACAACCATGAAGCCAATGATCCAAAACCCCAGAATGATAAACGCAATTTACTTATAAGTGTAGTGACCTTTTCTTTGGTTTCTGAAAATGCTTCAGATGATTTTATAATACTTGGAATAGAATATTTTGATGACAAAAAAAATGCACCACTGGAAAGACCAAGTGATCCAATACCGACGAGTTTAACAATAGTCAGACACTTACCCATAATTGAATTTATTGATATAATTTTGATTGTTATAACATTAAAACGATATAATATATAACATAGCACATGATAACATTATGATCAACAGTGCTTCTAATCGATGAATCGACATCATTTTCCCTATCCTCAGCCCGTCAACCCGTCAACCCGTCAAACGCCCCCTCCCTAAAATATTACGTAACAAAATACAAAAATCCAGGAAGTTGCCTTATTTCTGGTGTTGTTTAACATAATAATCTTTAGGATAATTCAATTATAGTAAATACATTCTATATTTTTATTTGAGACAATACAACAAATATAATCAATTTATATAAGCGATATTAAAGTGTACTCATTTATATATATATATAGCCAATATTAATATTAAATAGTCCAGATTTTTCTGGTGTTATGCTATAAATCTAAGTAGGGTTCAATGTGAGATTAAAAAAAACAAAATGTGAACTGTATGCAATGATGAAAGATAATGCAAAAATAAATAAAAGAACAAAAAGAAAACATGAAAATTGATCTAAGGAAATAAACAGAACTAAAACTAATCCAAGGAAACAAAACAGAGTGAAAGCAATGCAAATAAAAGATCTATTAACTTCTTTTGAACGTGAGAAAAGAAATACTTAAAGGTATCTGAAATTATAATAACGTAAGTAAAATCATGAAAATACTAGTAAATCCACCTGATAGTCTAGAACCTTCATTCTTATGAACACTTGAGGAACTTATACTAGAAACAGTAATAGAACTGGAAGATGAATCAGAAGCAACGCTTAAGCTGGTACTTAAAGAGCTTCTCAAAGTATTAACAACTGTACTAGATGTGGTATAAGATGATGATATAGAAATTAATGAATCACTAAATGAAGAAATACTCTTTGGGGTTGACGATCTGGAGAAGGGAGGGGAATTGGTAGATGGTGCTGCAAATGATGAAGTAATGGTATATGAAGATGATGAAGATGATAAAAATGATGAAGATGATGAAGATGATGAAGAAAATGAGGAGGATGAAAAGGATGACGAGGAAGAAAAGGATGATGAGGACGAAGAGGATGAAGAGGACAAAGAGAGTGATGATGATAATGATGCTGATGCAGATGGTGCTGAAGATGAAGTTGCTGAAAATTCTGATGATGAAGCTGAAGATGAAGTTGCTGATGATGAAGTTGCTGATGATGAAGTTGCTGATGATGAAGTTGCTGATGATGAAGTTGCTGATGATGCTGATGAAGACGGTGAAGATGAAGATGAGTAAGATGTAGACGACAGATCAGTAGACGACAGGGTTGGTGTGCTAATGACACTGAAAGAATTATAGACGCTACCATAAGTTGTTGAGTGTTGGGGTTGTTTGGCTTGTGGGATACTATCACTAATGAGATCAATACTTGTAGAGTCATTACTATTAGTACCCATTGCTAAGGCAATTTTAAGGTTTTCCAAATCAGCAACCATATAAACATTACTTAGGAAAGAATCACCAAGTGTAATATAACTCTCGCTACCTGAAGATAGAATACCAAAAGCACATTGATCAGATACTTGATTTGATGATGTGTATAGAGAAATGAAAAATGAAGATAATGGGATTTTCAATTCTAAACCTTGGAAATTAAATTCAATGAAAGTATCAGTACCGATGGAGCACTCACCAATATAATATCCTAAACTGCTAGAATATTGAAGATCCAATAATGTGACTAGTGATGCAACAATGTTTTCTGGCATATAAGCTAAAGTTGTACCTGTATCCAAAAGAGCAGCAATTGCACCTGTACCAATTTGTGCGGAGCTACTATTATTAGAATCAATATATGAAATACTATTGATAGTAACCGTCAATTGAATTGGGGAATTAATACCATTATTATATAGAGCATTAACAATTGGCAATTCGACCAAATCACCAGTATATTTTGATGAATCAACAGCTCCAAAAAGGATTTCCGAATTATCAGATGTATCCAAAAAAACAGAATATGCCGCCTTACTAATAATTCCATCGCTAACTAATTTTAAAGGTAAGTTTTGATATTGATATAAATTACTACCAGAATTTGATGCTGTAACTTCTAGTCCGGCTAAACCAATACCTAAAACACCCTGTGCATTATCAGTATTGTCACATACAGCAACATTCATATTATCAATTTGAATATTTCCAATTGTAAGAGTATCTTGACCCCAAGTACCTTTTGCAAAAGTATTATCGTCATATGTTATACTGAATGAAGTTCCATTAGAGTGGAAACTACTTGATGATGATCTATCAAATGTACCATATTTAGAGCAATCGATATCTGTGCTTTTAGAAACTATTTGTTTTCCTTCAATAATCAAAGTATCTTCAATACTATCAATATCACCTAGAGATTCGTCAGACGATTCAAAAATGGAAGATATTTTTCTTCCTTTTAAAGAACCAGAAGTACCCGCTTCACAGTATGAGTTATTTGAAGAAACAACCCAAAAATCAGAAGAACCTGTATCCAACAAGACACCAACTTTTTGGGAATCAGATCCAATCACAACATCTGCCATGTAGAAAGTTTGCTGATCAGATAAACTTAAACTAACATAATCATCACCATCACGTTTCATATGATACTTTTTAGATAATTCATAAGAAACTTTTCTAGGTTTAAGACTCCAATATCCTGGGCTTACATTATCATCAATAGTAACCAGATCATCACAGGTTTTAACAGGTAATCCGTTACACAAAGATAAAACGAATGTAAGAAGAACAACAGCAGGTAACATCAGTGACTGTATTATAGCAAACGAATGTGTTATAAACCCTTATCGGTTGTATCTTAAATATTTTTCAAAATAAAGAAAAGAGAAATACAAAAAAAACGAATACAAATTATTAAAAAAAAGGTACCTTATTTTTCGACGTTTGCTCTTCATCCCGTTCCTTATTCTAAAAATAATCTTATACTGAGAATGTTATATTGTTGCTTTTTTCCATTCCCAGCCACCTCCGGAATTGCAAAATTTTTCCTCATTTTCCCAATTGGGGTTTAATTAAAGAAAAAATATTTCAATCCTCGGTGGTATTAACGGTCGGCGCGTAACGGAATTACAAAGTTTGATAGAATATCAAATTGAGATGAGGAATGTTCAGATCAACAACATTTTAAATAATAAATCTATATAGTATATGAAACTAGATAATAATCACATAAAAACACATAGAAACATAAAAAAATAAAATAAAATCATCTCATAACTGTTTAGGGAAGATACCAAAGGAGTACTATTGTTGTGATTTTTCACGTTGACAACGGAAGATGATGTTTGAGACGATGTCGACATAGTTGATATCAACGTAGCGCCTTCGATGGATGACGTCATTTTTGTTTGTGAAATATTGGGCAAAGAACTCATAGAACTTGTTTTGTAAACCAACATACTATTGGTAAAAATTTCATTATAATCAAGTGTTTCTGATGGCGCACTAACTGTAGAGCCAACTGTGGAATATACCATATGGTCAACATCATAGGTTACGGTTATCGGAGCATCCGTTGCACTCGGAATACCAGTTTCAATTACTTCAATATCACTGCTGACATTGCTTCTCTCAACATTTGCAAGTGCGACCATTTCACCTTCTATGTCGACGGACATGTATACGTTGTTTAAAAATGAATCACCTAATACTATGTATCCTGTAAGGTATGTTTCAACAATCCCTAAGAAGCATTGGCCACTTAGAATATCATCCTCATCGGCCAGTTCAATAAAAAAATTGGTTAACGGCACATTGAAATTAATACCTTGAAAATTGAAACTGAATAACTTATTTTCCAAACTAGAACATTTTGTTATATACATTTCGTATATATCATTATATTCAAGCTCCAAATAGTCTGCAATTTGTGAGACTACATCATGTGGAAGCATGGCAGTAGTAGTACCCGAATCAAGAATTGCAGCAAAAAAGCCATCTGCAATTGTAATAGACTCTTTTTCTGATACTAAAGCAATTGAATTCATTGTAATTGAAACTGTACTGATGTTTTGAAAACCACTGGTAAGATATGCATTCACCATAGGGAACTGATATAAAGATCCTGAATATTTGGAATGATCCACTGCTCCAAATAATATCTCTGCATTTTTATTTTGGTCTAGAAATATTGAATAAGATGCCCTTGATATAACTCCATTTGACACCAACTTTAATGGAAAATTCTCATAAATATAATTGCTGTGGTTTCCATTTTCAACCCCAGAAATCGATTCGGATCCTCGTAATCCTATACCTAAAACTCCCAAACCAGTTGATGTTTCATTACAAACAGCAATATTTAATTGACCAATATCATTATCATTAAAATAAACATTATCAATTCCCCATGTACCTTTTGCATACGATAAATCTTCATATACTATGCTAAATGTTGTATGGTTCCAAATAAACGTGTCGGAAATATAAGGATCAAAAACGCCATATTCCGAGCAGTTAAATAAATCAGTAATGTTACCATCAGGTAATTGTTGAATAATATTGTTTTCTGTAAAAATGGTCTTTCCTGAAAATGGAATGTTAGTTTCTGGGATGCAATTTGCATTATTGACAGAAGGAACCCAAAAATCTGATGATCCGGTATCAATGATCACTTCTACTTGGTCCTTGTTCGAACCAAGTTGTAATGTGGCAATATATACAATACCAGTAGAGCCAAGATCAATGTCCAATTCCTTATTTGAACCTTCACTATCCCGTTTTGAAAGTATTTTGTTTGTACTTGGTACAACTCGACGTGTAAGCAAATTCATATATCCGTCATTCTCGCATGAATTTTCACTCCAAACTGTTTTCAAAGCAATAACCCCAGAAACTAAATAAAGAGTCAACAACTTGTATATGTATTTTAAGTTCATATGTATGGCTGTAAGAAATAGTGGGGATTTTTTGAGGATCAAACAAATTGAATTTCAAATTTTTTTAAAAAAACAGTTTATCATCTTCACAAAGAGAATCCTTGTAAAGATTCCCCAAGATAGAAGATCCATTTCTCTTGAAGTTTTCAGAAAAACTGTAGATGCCAATAAAATTCTGACCTGAAAAGGCTATTTAGTCAAGTAACACCCAAAACGGCACTCAAAGGTTATATCTAGAACATGAAACACAATAACTAAAACAAAAATTCGAAACATTCCTGGTTTTAACGATCCGTGATTTTTCTCTGTATCGACGCGCCGAAACAATAACTTTTTTTTTGTAATTTCGGATTTTGCTGCAGTGGCAAAAGGGTAGTCGCAGAAGTAGTCACTTCTTATCATAATGATGAGCCGCTGAACGACTAATAGCTGCTTAAACCATTGTTTCAGCACAATTAACAATCATGAACAAATCAGGGACAAAGAACTACGTTGCATTATCACAATCTGTGGAGGAATTGGAGAAGAATGATTCAATTTCTGCTATTTTGTCGGACTCCAAATCATTAGTTGATAAATTAAAACTTTACAGGGAGAAATTATTACAAGATGATACCGCTGTTGTTGATAAAGATTTAGAAGTGCATCTGGATTATTATCAATCACAAACTCTGAAGCATGAAAAATCTTTAAACAAATCTCTAAAATCTCTTTCAGCAAAGGTCGATAAGAGCATTGATTGGGAGCTTGATCAAATTTACCAATATCAAACAATCAATGATGATTTTGAATTATTAGTACGTGCTATTGTTATGGATCTGCTATACGAAGGCAACTTTGAGGAAGCTAAAATAATTTCACCCCAGAGCAAAGATTTTAATATATTATTAGACCATTTTAAACTGTTGCGAGTAATGATGAAAGCCGTATATGATGAAGATTATACTATTGTATTCAATTGGATTATGGAAAATGAGAATTTTGTTGATAAATTGAGCGATATTAAAGTTAAGATGATAAAACTTATTTACTTCCAAGTTTTAGAAATTAAACAGAATATTGCAACCGGTGCAAAAATACCATTGAAAGGAAATCTTATATTGGAGACGCAGAACAACGACGATCAAACAATAATGTTGAAAATTAGAGATTATTATAATGGTTTATCTCGATACTCTGAAAATACATATTTTATGCATGATTTACCTCAATTTGGATCATTTGATAAGGAAAAGGTTAAAGATAAAGTTGCAACAGAATTAATTGGACTTTACAATAAAATATCTTCAAAAACGAATAATTTACAAAAGGAATCACCAATAAATAGATGTCTTTTGGCAGGTCATTTTGCATTGGGTACGATGCTGAAATACAATCGTATATCAAGGAGAAAGAGTTCATCAACAACACTTCGAAGATCAACATCTATTTCTGGTAATCAATCATCAGCAGCAAGAATAAGAGGTTTTCAAGAAAATATTGTAGATAGTGAAGATTATTCTAATAAAAATAAAGGTGTTGCAGTGTTTGACTTTGATGCAAATGAAAAAATAAGTGAATTACCATTAGAGATTGAACTACCAAAATGGATGGGGTATCACAGTATTTTTATATGTCCAATTTTGAAAGAAGAAACTACTAACTTGAATCGACCACATGTTCTTCCATGTAGACATTTTATTAGTGACCAAGCTCTTTCTAAACTTGCCAAGGGTTTGAGTGATGAATTTAAATGTCCATATTGTCCAAGAAGGGGATCATGGCGTGAAGCATCAGGTGTGAAGTTTATCGCGCTGTGAAAAAAAAATAAAAAAATAAAAAAATTGAATTAAAATTTTCACAAAGAACAAAAAAAAAAAAAAAACAATATTAAATTTTGTTCCATTAGGCAAGTTGATTTATTGATACTAGTAAAAATATTTTATAATCTTTTGAATCAACTCAGTGTATTTTATCTTAACATCAAATTATTTGATTTTACATTTATAATAATGGTTAAAGATTTAAAGGATAAAAGGGGTGGCGTTAAAGAAGTACGTCCAACCTCATCAACAAATAGAAGATCAAGGAAGAAGAGAAGAACTGAAGTTTCATCAAGTGAAGAGGACAGTAGTAGTGAAGAAGAAGAAGAAGAAGATGATGATGATGATGCTGATGGAAAAAAGAAAAATAAGTCTGAGGAAAAAAATAATACAATTTTGGATACAAATAATGAAGCCAATGATAATATGGAAATAGACGATTTACAAATGGAAAGTGTTAAATCAAATAATGAAAAAACAGAAAAGGATGTTTTACAAACACGTCTTAAACTTCGACAGATTGATCAGATTTTTAAATCTAATGGAAAGAGCAATATTTCTGTTATGGGCGAATCTAATAATGACAATAGTAATACTGGTATTAGCTCCGATGAATGGTTAATTATGATGCTTTCAGAGTATGGTGATGATATTGATACATTAAGAACTACTGCAGCTGATTTTCGTGCAGACAGTGTTTCTATAATTGCCGACCTTCTTCGTTCTACACAAGATGTTTTTAAAGAAGTGTAAGTAGAACCAAGTGTAAAAAAATAGACTTATACCAAAACTATTATTTGACAATTTATTATTAATGATAATATTCTAATTGGAAAAGCACAATAAACACAGAACAAAAAAAAAAATAAAGAAGGTGAGGAACTTAACATCAATCAGAATCACTTGGGAAAGGATGAAAAAAAAAAAAGTAGGCAAATGATATAATCTTTGAAGGTATTAATTTATTTTATAACTATTAATTTATTATTTTTTTATCAATATTAATATCACCTAACATTTATTATTAATTTATACGCCAAATTAAAACAAAAATAAATTGAAACTATAATAATTAACAAAATTCAAAGCCACCGCGAATTTATTTATTCAACTGAGCCCCTGTTTATAGTCATATGGGAACTTGTTGTTTCTTTGCTTTTCTTTTAGTTTGTTTTTGCCTCCTTATTGAGCGAGGAGCGTGTTTTTATTTTATTTTAGTGGTTTGTCAAACTCAATTACGTTTTCTTTTTTTTTTTCTTTCCTTTTCTTTCCCTTTTTTTTTTTTTTTTTTTTTTTTTTTTTTTTTTAATTTTTTTTTTTTTTTTTTTTTAGGTTTTTATTAGATTCACTGAACATTGAAAAGACTGAAATTTTCTTATGATGATTATGATAAAAAAACTGTTATTTAGTTCTTTCCTGCTTTATTCAGCATATTCTTCACCTGTATCTTTAATGGGTGATGAAACTCAGCCTATTCTTTCAAATACAAACAAATATGTTAAACTTACTGCTCAAAAACTTCGAGCATCTACTTTAAACGATGCTGAAGTTGGGGCTGAAGCTCATGTTTTAGTTAAAAGAGATGCATCTTCAAGTGATGGATATCTTTCTTTAGGTCTTCTGAATGAAAATACATTTTATTTGACAGAATTGAATATTGGTACGCCCGCTCAAAAAGTTGGAGTTTTAATTGATACAGGTTCTTCGGATTTATGGGTTGTAGCTTCAAATAATACTTATTGTCAATCAGGTACCGGTGGCTCTCTTGCTAAAGCAAGAGCATTAGATGATATATTTAATTGGAATGCGATTGCAGATACTACTTCTGGTGAAGTTTTTGAAGATTCTGTTGATGCACAGAATAAAGCATCATCAAGTTCAAGTACTAGTTCAAGTTCTAGTTCAAGTTCAAGTTCAGTTAATTGTTCAATTTATGGTACTTTTGAAGGTTCGGATTCTGAAACTTTTGTTAGTAATAAAACATCATTCTCAATTTCTTATGCTGATGGTTCATTTGCAAAAGGAACATGGGGACACGATGACGTAATATTTAATGGTGTTAATGTCACAAATCTTTCATTTGCTGTTTGTGATAATGCGGATAATGCAATGGGAGTTTTAGGTATTGGATTAGCAGGTTTGGAAACTACTTATTCAGGTTCATCTTCTTCAAGTCTTGGTTCAAATTCTTATCAATATGAAAACTTACCACTTAAACTTAAAAGTTTAGGTATTATTAATCAAGCTGCATATTCGATTTACCTAAATGATACAGATTCTTCATCAGCAAATGTTTTGTTTGGTGCAGTTGATCATAATCGTTATACTGGTGATTTGGTTGCATTACCAATCATTAATACTTTACAATCAAGAGGTTATAATAGTGCTCTTGAATTAGAAGTCACACTTAATTCTGTTACTTTAGTTGATTCATCTTCTTTAACTGAAGCATCAATTGGATCGGGTGCAGCATCTGCTCTTTTAGATACCGGTACAACATTGACATATGTTCCACAGGATGTTTTATCTGCAATTTTGAGTTTATTGAACGTTCAATATTCTTCTTCCATTGGTTATTATGTTATGACATGTTCAGATGCTGACAATTATTCATTAGTATTTAATTTTCAAGGTCAAGATATTAACATTGGCTTATCATCTTTTTTGATTCCTTTAGTCACAGTCAGTGGTGCATCTTTACAAAATTGTATGGTTGGTATTCAATCATCAGAAACATCATCATTCACATTAGGTGATAGTTTCCTCAGAAATGTTTATATGGTTGCAGATTTAGATTCATTAGAGATTGCATTGGCAAATGCTGATCACTCAAGTGAAAGCTCTGAAGATATCGAAGTCATATCATCAGGCATTCCAAGTGCTGTTACACCTGTTAACTCTAATACATGGGGTGCATCAACTACTGCACTGTTAGTTCAAAGTAGTGTTCAAATGAGTTCAATCCCATCAAGCGACAGTTCTTTATTGTTTACTACAAAAAATACAAGTGCTACAACTTCTACAAAAGCTACTAAAACTACAACTAAAAACTCTAATAATGTAAATTCAACATTACAGTCTTTATCTACGTCTGTATCTGTTAGTTCTATCTCTTCTACAAACTCTCATAAAAATGAAGCTCATGCAAATTCTCCATATGGTCTTACTGGTGCATTTTTACTTATGGTTGCTTTACTTTAAAAAATTATGATTACTAGCTGAGTATGAATTACAAAAAAAAAAAAAGACACATCACATCCCGAGCGGGTTCTCAATTGCATTGTTATAAAAAATAATCACTTTTCATCATCATTTTCATATTTTTCTTTGTTTTTCCTGGTTTTTCCTGGTTTTTCCTGGTTTTTCCTTGTTTTTCCTGGTTTTTCCTTGTTTTTCTGTTTTGTTTTGTTCTTTTATCTTTGATTTTTCTTTTTCTTTTTCCTTTACTCTATTTTCATTGACTTTTTCTTTGACCCTGGCTTGTTATGTATTTCCACCCCTTGTATAATGAACTATTCTAAATATTCTATTTTTGCTTTACGTAATTATAACTGTAAATGTGCGCGAGTTGCTTTTATCATGAGTTGTCCTCCCTGATAAAGAGGATGGCAAAGAGTTTGGAACATTTTGCTTCTTACTGTTGCTTACAAAGGATTCGGTAATTTCACAGGTCAACAATGACTACTTTTATCCATTTGCCACATAAGAAGACTACTTCAATTGATTGGAACTCTCCTCTGACCAAATTTCTGAATTCAACTTTTGGAAGATCATTTACTGATGAGATATCTTCTTCGATTACCCAATTAAATAAAATTCGTAATGATATTCAGCATGCACAACCCTCTGATGGTGAAACTCTTCTTCCAATATACATTGAATATTTAACTCAGATTAATTCATTGGAATTAAGATTACCTATGCATGCAGTTACTTCGGGTGATGATGTTAAATTTAGTTGGACCGATGCATTTGATTCACGTTCTGAATTTGTTGAACAGGCATCTTTATCTTTTGAAAAAGCATCAATTTTATTTAGTCTTGCATCAATATATTCATATCTAGGTGCTACTTCCGCCTCATCTCTAGATTGGAAAAAAGCTGTATTACAATTTTCAAATGCTTCCGGAATTTTGGAATACATCTCAATAAATTTTTTACATTCCCCAACGAATGATATGAAAGTTGATACTACAAAGGGTTTGTCCAAATTAATGCTTGCCCAAGCTCAAGAATGCTTTTTGTGGAATTACATGCAGTCAAGTAGTAATATAAAGCATTCTTTAGCTTGTAAATTAGCTGAAGGAATAAGTTCCAATTATCGTTCTGCAACTGAAATTATAGGTAAATCAAAATCCAAACTAGAATGTAATGAAGAAATTCATTTTAAATCTATTTATTTCCACACTTTTGCTATGTTTAATTATGCTCAGAGTTACATGGAAACTACGAAGGTTGGTTTCGCAATTGTTGCCAATAAGCTAGCAAAAACTAGTTTGCTTCAAAGCAAAAAATTAATCAGTCAAACTTCCAAGAATAAAATTGAACCAGGCCTTATTCAATTGAATGATGAGTTGGAAAAGGAAATCCAAATTAAAGATACTGAATGGGAAAAAGATAACGATTTAATTTATCATCAACCACTACCTGAAATTCTGAACGTACCAACAATCAAATCTATGGAAGGTGCCAAGGCTGTTAGTTTTGAGATACAATTGAAAAATGCAAATTGCAAAGATCTTTTTGAAAAAATCGTTCCAATGGAGGCACATCAAGGTATGTCCATATATTCTGAAAAACAAGCCGAAATTACTAGGGATTGGAGTGAAAGAGTTCAAGTTGCTGATGAACAAGTCAAAAGTGCTTTTGAGTTTTCGAGGTTACCTGAGAGCGTTATTGAAGTTCAAAATTTATTGCGTACTACTAATCCGATCATTGAAGAAGAAGAGAGAGAGAAAGTAGATGAATATCCTCGTGTTCTAGCCATGGCTCATGAGATTGAATTTTCCCATGATACAGACTTTGATATGTGTACACATGAAGTTCAAGAAAAAAGGAAAATAATTTTAAAGCATTTGGAAGATGCTGACAGCTTATTTTTGAAAGATGATAGAAATACTCTTATAAAAGGATTATCTACGGGTCCTGAAATTTCCAAATTAAAGGATGAGGTTTCAGTGATACGTAGAAACCTATTAGAAGCTGGTAATAGTGATTCAAAACTCAATGATTTATGGCAAAAGTTTTCTGTTGAAATTAATGTTTTAAGGAACGGAGCATCGGGTGTGCAAAAATGGTTATGCGAATCAACTAAATCAGAAGAAAATACAATTACTGAACAGGTTTCATTGTTAGATTTGGATGATTCTCAGAGTAATTTTGATGAATTTGAAATTAAAACTGCTCATCATTTGATTGAGGTTATTTACTCACTTAAAAAATCTTTAGAACTTTTGATTGAAGAAAGAAATTCTACACTTAAGGATCTTAAAAACGCTATGCATTCAGAAGATATATCTTCTGTCTTAATCAAATATCGTGGAGCCTCTGAATCTGAATTGGACAAAGTTTTCAATGAGCAACTTTCCAAGTATGATAGTTACATGTCTCGTCTTGGAAATTTAATTGCTGCGCAAGATGATAAGATACTCGAATTGAAAGATTCTCTAGGAAAATTATTGAGCTTGAAAATCGTAAGTAAGAAAGTAGAAGATAGAAAAAAACAGCGGGGAACCATAAAGGCTAAACTTGCTAGACTAGTTCATGCATATGAAACCTTTAAATTATGTACAAAAGGTGCAGGTGAAGGAAAAGATTTTTATAGTAAACTTATTGAAAAAACTTCATATTTAGTCTGCAGGATTGGTGATGTTGTTAATCAAAGAGCATCATTTAGTGATGAAATGAGACTTAGCGTTAGTAGTAACCCGAGCGGTGGGTTTGGTGGTAATACTATAAATGCGTACAATCAATATCAATATCAAGCAACGTCTCTCCCTCCTCCAAGTTATTCAAACACGATTTATGGCAACGCTACAAATCCACCAAGATCAGAGTCGATTTCTAGCACAATCGGATCGGCTCCACCTCCTTTACCATCGAAACCAAACTACACGGGGAGTGAACAAAACAAGCCTTACAGTACGCCATCCGTATATAGTCCAGGGATGTATGCAGAGTTTGGTCAAAATTGGAAGTCTTCATAATAATTTATGTAAACAGATTTTATACTCTAACTGTCTAAATAAAATTTAATCTCGCTAGATCTGAAAAAAAAAACGAAAAAAAAAAAGAAAAAAAAGAAAAAAAAGAAACAAATTTTCAACAGCAAAATAATTTGTTGGTCTTTTAAGATAAATTTCATTTTTAAAAAACTTATAATTATTTATTTTCCCAAAGGTTATTGAATATTAATTTTTGTATACACAATGTCGTCTGTGAAAGCCACGGGGAATTCAGAGATCAAATCACAGCTTCCAAAACACGACGCATGGAGAACTGGACCTCGTCAGAATACTGACATGACCCTCAAGTCGGATGAAATACCGAATATCAGAGAAGAGAAATCGGTTTTAGGTGAAGGCTGGTGTGGTATTTTTGAAACTAAGGTAGATTTTAAAATTCAACATTTTATGACTGCAATGTCAAATTTGATAAATAGTCCAAATATTAATTCAACGGTTATTTTACGTGCCGATATTTTGAGAAGGAATAAGTACACATATACATCAGAAACTGGAGATTTTGAGATTGACAGTTTTGTTAGTGAACATATAAATGATGAACCATTATTATCACAGCCGTGTGAAACAGTATTGAAGGGAAATTTAAACGACACAGAAATAAAACGAGTTCCATTGGACGAAAATTTTAAACCGTCACTTGAATGTGTTAGACGAATGATACCTAGAAATCCATCAAAAGATTACATTATTAATCAAACTTGTTTGATTTTAAACAATAGTATCACAAATTCAACACTAGTATTATATACGCCACATATAGATAATCCTGAAGATACTCCGTTCTATTTACCACCGGCTCGTTCCATTGGTATCTTATTCAACTCGGACAAATCAACTTTATCTATTTCATATTTGCCATTTACATCCCAAGAACCAGCATTTTTTAAAGTCATGCCTCCTTCTGATCGTCCAATTAGAATTGCATATAGACTTTTGTGTACTGCAAAGAAGCATTCCAATGGTGTCATGAATGGCTATACCAAACGTGTCAATCACGATCAAGTTGTTCCAAAGCAACTTTTTCAAGATAGATATATTACTTTAAAGCAAAAGTATGCAAAGAATCTAGTTGAAAACTGGAGTGAATCAACAGATCCAAGAAAGCATGTATTTGAAGATATTGCAATTGCTGCCTTTTTGATTGAATTTTGGAAGATTATTTATCCTTCAAAAGAAGCATTTGAATTTCGTGATTTAGGTTGTGGTAATGGTATACTAGTCTATATTTTAGTAATGGAAGGATATAGAGGTGAAGGAATTGATGCTAGGGCTCGTAAATCTTGGCTATCATTTCCTGAACATATTCAGCAGTCTTTGAAAGAACAAGTATTGATTCCATCGGTTCTTTTACGCCCACATCCAGTGCTTCATGCTCAGAATCCGATGTTAACGGATAATGGCCAAATTTGGAAAGTTCCAGTATATGATAAAGTGCAACATCAAGGTAATACTAAAAATGAGGGTAAAAATTTTCAATTGGTGGAATGCTACACAAGTCAAGAATTATTGTCTGAACCAAAGGTAAATGTTGCTGAATTTCCACCAAATACATTTATTATTGGTAATCATTCTGATGAGTTGACTTGTTGGTTGCCTCTACTTGGATATCCATTTATGGTGATACCTTGTTGTTCTCATAGCCTGAATGGTGACAAAACAAGATTTCCGGTTATAAAGGGACTGAATGGAAGGAATTCACAAGAAGGAAATTCTACCTATCAGGGGCTGGTGGATCATGTTGAATATCTTGCAATGCTGTGTGGTTGGAAAGTTGAGAGAGAGATGCTTAGAATCCCATCAACTAGAAATTCGGCTGTTATCGGGTTTCAGACAAACGAGTTTGGTGGTAAATCAATTTATGAAATTTTAGCCATGGAGGGTGGTGCTCAGAAATGGGTTGAAAATACCATGGCATTGATGAAAAAGAAACCTCGGGATCATTGATTTTATAAATAAATAGATAAATAAATGAGTACAATATAGTGCTTCCAGTAAACGACACAATAATAGAATAATATAACAAACTAAAAATAAAGCAACCATTTAATGTAAAAAAAAATGCCATCAAAATAAATATTACAATATAAGATTATACAGACAAAAATTACCACTATACAATTTGCTAGTTTTTACCTTGTTTTCTTTGTCTACGCTTCTTACCAATCATTCTTTTAGCTTCTTCACTCATTCCAGATTTGTTTTTATTTTCATCTGATTTTTTGTGAGCTTCCTTATTATTGTTATCTCTAGGGCCTTTGTTCATATTTCCACGTTTTCCTTTAGTCTTATTCAACTTCTGCTTTTTATTAGAGTTCTTATTATTTCCGGATTCTCTCTTATCCAATTTCAAACCATAGTCTTTGGTATCTTTAGAATCATCATCACCACCATCATCGTCTCTCTTTCTCTTTAAAGTTGAGCCTTGTTGTCTACTTCTAGAAATTTGTTCATATCTTCTTTTCACGACACTGGCATTCTCAATGGCAAATTCAACAACTAATCTTCTCTTAAAAATTGTTTTATCTTTTTCGGCCCTCTTCATCTGTTCTTGTGTTAATCCTTCAATAATTTCAGATCTGGTGACCTCGTGTGCGTTTAACCATCTCAATGCCATTAATGCATGTTTATGATCTCTATATTCTAAGAAACCATAACCTCTGGATCTACCATACTCACCTGATCCTTTGACTTCATTGATAACCTTGGCTTGTGTAACAACACCGTGTTTATTAACTTTTTTCTTTTCATCTGCATCAGTAATACCTAATTTTTCTAAAACAAAATGTTTTTGTTTTGTAGATCTATCAATTTCTTCCTTTGAAAGAGGTTGTCTAGCATTTTCTTTTACTTCTCTAGCAAATTCTACAATTGCCTTTCTACCAAGTTGTTTGAATGACTTATCATTCATCGCTCTTGGAAGATTTCTCACTGCCAATCTAGTCATAGATAAATGTAACCCAGGATTCTTTTTTAGTTGTTCAACTCTCAAGTTGAATGATCTCTCTCTAACATCCATATCACTTTGACTTAAAAGAGCAGCAAGTTTAGAGTTTGGACCAATCCTACCTTCATTCAAAAGATAAAGATTTCTTTTATCACTTTCTTTTGGTACCCTACCAAGTAATTCCTTTCTACTATTTGCACTTTTCTCGGCCATTCTTGCAGCTGATTCTCTATCAAGAGTAGGTGCAATTTGCATGATACGACCTTCATACACGTAAAATGGAGAAACATCATCCGGTAGTAAAACTGAGTTTGGTGTCACAGCTGGAGCATTCATAAGACATTCTTCATATGGTTGATTTTGGGTAAATGCAACAAAGGCTGTACCTCTTGGAAGGCCGGTTTCTTTGTCAACAACTGGGAGGGCATATTTAACCGGTCCAAGTTTTTCAAAATGATGTTTCAATGCATCTTCAGTAACATCATATGGAAGGTTACGAACAAAAACACAATACTTTTCTTGTCTGTTCTTCTTTTGTCTGTTTTCATTTCCAGTTGTATCTTCAAGTTCAAGTAATTTCGCATCTTCTTCGTTAACTTCATCTTCTTCGTCAGAATCATTATTTTCCTCGTCTTCATCATCACCATCATCAACAGATTGTTCTTTCTCGTCGCCATTATTTTCATTATCTTCATCACCATTCATTTCAGTAGTACTTTCTTTGTCTTCGGTGTCTTCTTCTTCCTCGTCGTCTTCATCATTATTACCATCTTCTACTTCACTTTTAATATTTCCCCAATGTGTTTTGTTGACAGCAAAATCAACAGCAACTTCTCTACCGTCGATTTTTAAACCAGAAGATGCTTCAACAGCTTTTTGTGCATTTGCATGTTTACTCATAGTAATGAAACCAAAACCGCACATTTTACCATCTTTCTTTTTTGGAATTTTTGCTTCCTTCACTGTACCGAAACGTTTAAAATATTTGGCTAAATCTTCAGATTTCTTTATACTCCATGGTAAATTTCTAACAATTAATCTTGAAGTCTTTTGGACAGCAATTTGCTCTGGACTGGTTGTTGCCTTCACATCCTTTGATTCTGATTTGTTATCTTTTCTATCTCTTCTTTTAGCAATATCTACTCTTAATAGTCTATCGTTTAATTTAGATTTTTTAGCTTCCTGTAATGCAGTAAGAGTATCATCATCACTAGTAAATGAAACAAAACCAAATCCACGAGATTTCCTTTCATTGTCATTGACAATAACGGCATGTCTAACAGGTGCAAATTGTGAAAAAAAATCAGAAAGCTGATCGTTTGTAACATCAAATGGAATTGAACGAACAAATAATGTTTTTCTATCTAATGGATCATTCTTTGCTGTTTCTTCTTTTACAGACATCTTCAAAACTTTGTCTTTTCGATATTAGATTATCTATATAAACTATTACTAATAAACAACTTTATTTAGGCAATTCTTAAGGTGCTTCCTACTATGAAGAAGTGAAAAATTTATAAAAAAGAAAAAAAAAATTTTTTCCTTTTTTTTTTTCCGAAGAGGAAAAATCTTCTATTGAAATTACGTAATATTTCATGATGGGGGTATTTTCGAATGATTTGTTTACACTTTGATGTATATCAGCTACTGGCTTTAATAGTTTCATATTAACATAATGTTATTTTAAAGAAAGAAGGATCTCTGGCAACAAACATGCCTTCCCGCAAAAGAAAGTTAAACAACTCAGGGATTCTATCAAACTCCTATATACCGCCCCTTAGAGCCCATCAGATTGAAAAAGAGTTAGTTAAACTTTCCCCAGATTCATTGTACAGTTTAACATATCTCTGGTTCACTTTATCTGCAACCCAACCAACTCCCAATCATGATCAAATACAGCAGGGTTACACTAAGGAATCTCTTGCAAAGATTTTTATTAAAAGACTTGACAACATGAAAAAGATAAAAGCTAAATCACAGATGAAAAGAAAACTGATGAATTTAATATTGGTAGAGTTTTACCCACAGGGACTTAACACTTTACAGTTAGCACAAATAGATGTTCAACTCTTGGTGGATAAACCCAATTCTAACTTGTGGACGTCTTCTACTGCCAAAATTGTAAATTCTGTCTCCGAATCGCCTGCTGAAGGTGATGAATTGCAAAAATTACGAAACTATATATTTTCATTAGATTCACAATTATTTTTGGACAATTTCATATTAAATTTGTCAAACTTATATCTTTCGCATGTTTATATATCTCGGCATCCATATTATCCATTGATTTTGATTAGAATTCAAATGTATGATCATTCTTATCGTCATCCAATAGACACAACATCGAGTAGGTTGATATCGGATTTAACTAATGCATCGTTAGAAAAGACTGCTAAAATTCAATTTGAGAAGGATTTTAAAAATATTGTGAATAACAAATCAGAGACAAAAGCGGATAAATTTAAAAGAAATGGTTTACAGAGGCAGATAAAAATACAGCACCAACCTCAGATTATCCCACACAAACCATTCTATATATTATTACCTATTTCATCACCACATATAATTCATACACCATCCACCAATGATGATGTGAGTACAAAGCTAATTATTCAAACTTTGGAATCTACGTTGTCTTACTCACATTTAAACAAAGATTTAAAGGATAACGGCTTGGAAAAGAATAGACCTAAATCTAAACAAATATCGTCTATTGTATCACAAGATCGAGTGAAAATATTCAAAGATGCTGATGTTTCAACACCTATTAGAAACTTGAACAGTATATTTATACTCAAAGGTATTTCCAGATTTGGTTCATCAATAGGTCCGTGGGCACCTTATGCAGATGGGATTGTAGATATGGGTATATTTGAAAACGAGTTAAAGCATATTGCCATTCAACCAGAGAAATTTATTGATTTGACAGATGATATTGGAACAGATAATAATTCTGCTTTAAAGGAAAGGAAAATTGTTGCCGCTTTGAAATTCAAAGGTAGCGTATCAAAGGTAAAATCTAAAAAGCTCTTTGAGACAGGAGAGCTTGATTTAGACAGCAGTGAGGTTTTCAATAATGTGGATCAGAATAACATAGAGACAATTTTAATCGACGATGATGAAAATGATGCAATTGTTAAAGATGATGTGGGAAAAACTATTGATGCATATGCTTCTTTGGTTCCTATTCATGAATCTCGATTTCAAATTGAAGATGATATTGTCATTAACTTAGTAAACAAAGAAAAGGATTCAAAGAAGCAGAAACCGATAGCCAAAAGTGAGAGGTGCAAATTCAATTTTCAAATGGATCTTCTTGGCTCAGATATTTTTGGTGGATTGCATGAACTGGCGGTTAGGGATATTATTGATCCATATAAAGTTCCGGACTGGCTTACTGGGGAAACAGGCTCATCCGGTGGTATCGTAAAGAAAGGAAAGTTTAAGAAGGCATTTTAATGTACAATATTAAATCAAAATGTATTTTACTTATATAAGGCTTGTATTTTTATTTTTATTTTTATTTTTATTTTTATTTTTATTTTTATTTTTATTTTTATTTTTATTTTGATTTTGATTTTAATTTTAATTTTAATTTTTATACTTATATTAAACTGGGTAGACTCAGTCTTCTGAATCAAATATAGGATCAAAACTACCCAATATTTTTGCATTTATATTCTCTGATATACAGAATGGAATCAATGGTAGACTATCAGCTTTAGAGACGCTTGTTACCTGTGACATATTTTGTAATGCATAGTTTGAGCAATCTGTTATGATGTCAAATCCTTCTGAAGATATGAAATCAGAAGATATAAACGGATTTTGTGATTCGAATTGTGAATCAAACTTCAATCCATTTTGAAGAGATTGATCTTTTTTGCTTTTTTTATCACTGAAAAAGTTTTCAGAAATATCTAAGGTTTCTAGTTTTCGTTTTTTATCATTCAATCCTAGTATTGGAGTTTCGATATCAAAATGGCTCAATTTAGAGTTGAACTTTTCCCTTGGTTCTTCAGGTACTTGAACAACATCATCCAAATTATCTTCATGTTTATTAATATTAGCAATCACAGTGTCGGACAAAAAATTCAGTTTAGAAGATTTCAAACTTGGACATAAAATCTTATCAATATCTTTTACCTCTTTTGCATGTTGTGTGGCATCAGAATTACAACAAGAATTATTTGGATCATGAATAAAATATTGATTGTAATCAAACATGAGCTCATTTTTTGTACCTTGCATACGATAAACAAACTGCTTTTGCTTAGTCTTTAAAACTTCAACCTTAGAATTTTGCATACTGAATTTGATGTATATAATTAAACTAATAAATAAGGTGATACAAAAGAAACAGTAGTAATAATACCATTAAAGATAAAGATAAAGATAAATTTACATTTTGAGTGTAAAAGCTGAGCCTTATTATTAAAAAAAATGTGATCACGTGACTGAAACATGGCATTTTCTAAAATTTTCCCCATTGCGCAAAATCACGTGCTGTTGTGTAATTTTGTCAAAATTTTGTCAAGAGAGAAAAAATTTTCAGTTTGACAGAATTTCTGCAATATTTCCGATATTGTTCCACAGTCATGCTCAATTAATAGGATTAATAATAAACAACTTCAAATTGCAATCTGGGAAATGATTAACTTAATAGGAAATATTGTATTCAATATGATCTTTCTTTTCTTCTTTCTAATCTTTTCTTTATCTTTCCTGTATTTGTTGTAAACTTTTTTTTTCTATATTATTTATCGATTTAGCTGTACTTGCAATTTTTTAAAAATCAGAGAAAGTGTATACATAAGTGTATATTAAACTCATAACTAATAAACAAAATAAAAAAACAATGATGAAAATAAATTCCAGGACGATATTAACTTTAACAAAGTCTGAATCTTTATATTCCATTAAACCATATACCCGTTCTATTTCAAGTTCAAAAAATGCTTTGAAACCAAGACCAACTAATATTTCAAGGGCAACTGCAGTTTCACACGGTATTAAACCAAGGTATCCAAATCTTTCGCAAATGTCATTCCCATGTCTTGAAAAATTAGAGGAACGTACTAGAAATTTAGAAGAAAATTTAGAAAATGGACCTGAACCTGCTTATTCCAAAATTACTCGTGAAAATGTTGAGATATTCAGATCTGAAGAACCAATTTTTTTTGATTATGGTGGATATTTACCTCAATTTGATATTGCATATGAAACTTGGGGTACTTTAAATAGTGATAGATCAAATGCAATTCTTTTGCATACTGGTTTATCAGCTTCATCACATGCACATTCAACTTTAAAAAATCCAAAGAAAGGTTGGTGGGAAGAATTTATTGGTCCTAATAAATATTTAGATACCAATAAATATTTCATTATTTGTACTAATGTTTTAGGTGGTTGCTTTGGTTCAACAGGTCCACAATCTATTGATCCTTTATTTGGTGAACCATATGGTACTAGATTCCCAATTTTATCTGTTAATGATATGGTTCGTGCTCAACATCGTTTAATAAATCAACATTTTAAAATCAATAAATTACATGCATCAATGGGATCATCAATGGGTGGTATGCAATGTTTAGCTTATGCACATGAATTTACTGATGAAGTTAATAAAATCATTAGTATTTCAGGTTGTGCAAGATCTCATCCTTATTCAATTGCAATGAGACATTGTCAAAGACAAGTTTTAATGACTGATCCAAATTGGAACAAAGGACATTATTATGGTCAATTACCTCCACATACTGGTATGAAATTAGCTCGTGAAATTGCAACTATTACTTATAGAAGTGGACCTGAATGGGAACAAAGATTCGGTGTTGAACGTGCTGATCCATCACAAAAACCTGCATTATGCCCAGACTTTTTAATTGAAACTTATCTTGATCATGCAGGTGAAAAATGGTGTTTGGAATTTGATCCAAACAGTTTTCTTTATATCTCAAAGGCTATGGATCTATTTGATTTAGGTGATAACAATAGATCAAAAGCTCAAAAATCGAGAAATCAAGCTGAGCAAATTTATTTCGGTAAACAATTTGAAGAGAATGAGCTGGAATTTAAAACTGATAACATTTGCAATTTTGACGAGCCAATAAAGACTAAAAGATCAAGGAGGTTCACACCAGATGAAACAAAACAAGATTTACTGAACGGATTAAGTAAACTTGCACATAAAGATGTTTTGGTCATTGGGGTAGAAAGTGATATATTGTTCCCAGCCTGGCAACAAGAAGAAATTGCTAGCTCGTTGAAGAAAGCTAGTATATTGAACGGTAGAGATGGCAGCAATATTAAACATATTGAATTAAGTGAATCTGATAGTTTCTATGGACACGATACATTTTTGTTAGCATTAGATCATATTGGTGAACCTGTTAGAGATTTTTTAAAATAAAATTGCTACCTTTTTAACCGTTTGCTTTAACCCATTGACTAAACTTTTCTTATTTTTCCTCTGCTGTTGATTTTTATTTTCATTTCTATTCTCATTATTTTGATTCTTATTTTTATTTCTATTTTTTTCGAATATGCCTTTACCTTTGGTTTTGTTTTCGGTTTTGGCTTGTTAATTGATTGGGACGCTGTGGGACAAAAAAAACGCCTTTTATTTAGTCTTGAAATTGCTGACAATATCTTAATAACGGATGTTGTGTTTCTTTATGTTTTTTATTATGTAGTTTGATGTACTTTAAAAGTTTAATTCGCAAAAAAAAAGATCATCTGATAAGCCAAAAGAAATTTTGTATGTGAAAAAAAAAAAAAAAAATTATTCACGAACAATTTCTTCGATGTCTCTGAATCAGATATTGGTGGGGCAGAGGATACTCATTAGTTAGGCCCTTGAAGAAAAATAGTTTTCTATTGTTTCAACATTAGAATTAAAATGACATCAGAGTCTGTTAAGAAAACGAGAAAAGTCGGGTATGAAAAATATAGATTGTCTAGATCTTCGATCAACAAGATTGACACTATTGAACTAGATGACCCAAAAGTTACCAAGAGCTGGTTCTTTGATAATTATATCAAAATGAGAAAGCCTGTTGTTATCAAATACAATAAATCTAATTCGGATAAGTTTCATTTAGATGTTGATGATTTTAAACCTGACAAAATATTAGATACTTTGAAAAATGATGATCATGAAATTGATACTACTTATTTGCAGGTAGAGGAATTGAACAAAGGTGGATTTGGATCGGGCCAAAAAAGACTGAAAATGACATTTGAAAAATTTTTAAATCGTATAAATGATGGTGAACTTTTATATCATACTACACAATACACAGAAAACGATCCTGATGAGGGATTGGAATGCTCTGCTGATATAAGCCATGATACAGAAGATAATTACGGTGATGATGATGATGATGATGATGATGGCGGGGAGGAGGATGGCAGGGATACCACAGAGAAGCTTGTTTTCCCATCATTTGATGCCGATCAATCTGACAACGAATCATTTATTCTGGATCCAGAAAACATACATGATGATTTCGATGAAGATTTTGATGAAGATTTTGGCCAAGATGAGGTAGATTTCAGTGACCATGATGTTGATCCAATTTATCAACCACCACTATCAAACTTGCTAGATGGTGGATTACACAAACTTCCACCACATACCATTGAATTGACTGAACCACTTGTCCCACAACAAATCAATTTATGGATAGGCCGTACGCCATCTGAAACTGAGCAGTTGAAAATTCAATATGATGATAACGGTGACAAAGTAGAATCTATTAACAAAGGTTTGCCGAAGAAAAATTCAACGAGTACAGGATTACACCATGATCATGCTGATAATTTATATGTTTTAATACAAGGGAAAAAAAGATTTACCCTTTTTTCGCCTGATTTTGCACCCAATTTGTATACTACGGGTGATATCAGGTGTATTTATGAAACTGGTGTTATTGACTACATATGTAATGAGAAAGCTAAAGATTGGCAAAGTGTTAGAGCAGACGGTGGTTGTTTGGAAACAGATGATGGCGTAGCAGAAAAGCTACGAAATAAAGGGGAAAAAGAGGAAATAAAACAGGACCCGCCTTCATTTTGTAGAATTCCACCATCGCTTTTACATTTGGATGAAACAGATGATGATATAAAACACAAGCTTGAAACATTTGCAGTCGAAAAATATCCAATGTTCGCATCAATAAAAGATTCATCAGCACAGGTGTTACTAGAGGACGGTGATTTATTATATTTACCCGCTGGTTGGTTCCATGAAGTTACCTCTTATGGTGATGAACAAAAGGACAATATTCATGTTGCTTTGAACTATTGGTTTGTTCCTCCAGATGGTGCAAAACTCGATCAACCATATTCTGATAGTATATGGGAAGAAGAATATAAAATTTGGAAGAAGAAATATTTGCAAAAGTAATGCGTATCAAATCTCATTGGTATATTTTTAATTATTTCAACTTATATAAACTAATTTACATAAATTTTGAACTGATAAAAGAAAGTTCAGGTATTGTCAGGAAAAATAGATGAAGTTTCATGAATTTTCATCTTCTTCTACATGCACAGCCCTGAATTGTATTTTTTATTTCTTATTTTTTTTTTACGAAATTTCCATCAAATTAACAAAAAGTTTATTCTTTTTTGTTCAAAGAGTGAGCATATAGATGCTTCTGTGGCGTTTACTAGGTAAATTTCGGACATTACAACATAAGCTCAGAGAAATGGTAGACATCAAACGGGATCCGAGTAAAAAAGTTATTTCTATCATTGGAACTACAGGTGTTGGTAAATCGCAATTGAGTATTGAGTTAGCTAAAAAGCTGGGTGGAGAAGTTATCAATGCAGATTCTATGCAGATGTATCTTCATCTTGACAACATTACCAACAAGCATCCAATTCGTGAGCGTGAGGGGATACCGCATCATGTAATGAATCATGTTAACTGGGAGGAACAATATTATATTCACCGATTTAAAACGGAATGTGAAGAAGCAATTAATGATTGTTGGAATAGGGGTAAAATTCCTATAATAGTGGGTGGAACGCATTATTATTTACAGAGTGTACTATTTGATAATAAAACTATTGGATCTAACGAAGAAGTTGAGGAAAAATTGAAAACTAATGATGATCTTTCTAACCTAACGCAAGAACAACGAGATATTTTAGATAGTGGTAATGCTGAAATTATCTTTAACAAATTAAAGGAGGTTGATCCAGTTATTGCGACAAAGTTTCATCCTAATGATATAAGACGTATTCGACGTGCTCTTGAAGTATACTATGTCAGTGGAGAGCGTGCAAGTTCAGTATATGAGAGACAAAGGGATCAGATGAACAAAAAAGGTACAAGTTTAAAATACGACACTTTATTTTTTTGGGTTTATTCAAAAATTCCTGAGTTGGATATACGACTAGATCAACGAGTTGATAAAATGATGCAAAACGGAGGATTGCATGAGTTGACCGAACTCTATGAATTTTATATTCAGGAACTTAAAAAAGATGATAATGAAACACCTAAATTAGATACAGGTGTTTGGCAAGTGATTGGATTTAAGGAGTTTTTACCATATCTTGAAAAATTTGGAGTTGAGCATTTAAATTCGATTGATTCCCTCAAAGATGATGAAGAGCGAATGAAACAAATTGATGGCTTGATAAATAATGATAAGGAATTCAAAGTGTGCTGTGATGAAATGAAAATGAAAACACGCAGATATGCACGTAAGCAAATAAAATGGATTAAGAATTTGTTGGGTCCTGAATTACAAGAAGAGGAGAATAATGGATTTGTTAAATATGGTAAAATATTTGTTCTCGATGCCACAAATTTAGATAGCTGGTTTAGTACAGTTGCTGATCGTGGATTAGGAATAACCAAAGAATTTCTCGAATATGGTTATGTGAATGAGAAAAAAGATGATCTTTTCAGGCAAATACCGGGGTCTTTAGAATCTGAGGCACTAATAAACAGTGATAAGAAATCATCACAGAATAAAACTGAAAACTGGGTTCATCATCAATGTGAAATATGCACCGATAGAAATACTGGTAATCCGTTAGTTTACGTTGGTGAACAGTGGGATATTCATCTCAAATCCAAAAAACATAAGTTTAATTTGAACAGAGGTAAAAGAAAGAGGGAATATGAAGAATGGCTTGAAAAGAACAAAGCAAATAAAGTCGAATGACGATAAACTTTATTTTTTTTTGTTTTGGCGTATTTATAAAACTGGCGTGAAAGTAAATTAGTAATATTAATAATAAGATTAACTGTTTATAATTAGTAAACTAAAACCGAGAAAAAAAAATTAAACTATAAAAGAAATATAAATAAAATAGAAAATAAAAAATAGAAAGTAGAAAATAGAAAACGTTGAACATAAACATAGAAAAGGGGATATTCCTAAAGGTTAGCCTCTAATTTTTTTTCAGAAGAACTACCTTCATTGTGGAAATCGTCACCTGCAACTATGATACCTTCGTCAGCATTATCAGCTTTTGAAACTTTAGAAGTGAAAGGAGATAAACTTTGTAAAGTTTCTCTAATTGGATGAGGGTGTTGTTCATGATAGATATGCATTTCTTCATCAACTTGTTCAATATCATCTTCATCATCTTCTTCTTGTGGAATGAATAAGTTTAAGATAACACCAAGGAAACCAGCAACAGCAAAACCAGTTTCCATAACTAAAATAATTGCATTGAAGAAACCTTCTAACGCATGATTTGGACCTGCATAAGTAAAGACGAAATCAAACCAGTTAGCGACTAAAGTTGAACCAAGACCAAACATTAAAGTACAAGTAAAGACAAAACGATCACGACGGGTGAAAGCAGTTGTTGAAATAATTTTTAAACCTGAGACAGCAACTGAAGTGAAAAGAAAAGAAGTCATACCACCTAAAACTGATGATGGGATTGCAACTAAAGCAGCTGCAAATTTTGAGAAAATACCCATAACAACTAAATAGAAACAACACCAGTAACCAACAGCACGTGAACCGCATTTTGTAATTGCAATAACACCATTATTTTGTGCAAATGTAGATAAAGGTGGTAAAGTACAAAGACCTGCAAGAATACCATTTAAACCATCAGCTAAAACACCACCTTGAATTCTTGAATCGTACATTGGACCTTCAACTTCTAATCTAGTAACATCTGAAGTTGCAGTAATATCACCAATTGCTTCCATCATTAAAACGATATAACAAGCAAGGAAAGGTAAAACCATAGGACCATAAACTTTTAATTTAAAAGTATGAACCCAAATAAAAGTTGCAGCAGGTGCAACATCAATACCAGATCTACTAAAATAACCACAAGCAGCAGCTACAATACAACCAATTAATAAACCAACAATAACAGCACAAGATTTCATAATTGGAGAACCCCATTTTTCACAAAGAATGATGACAACATAAACTAAGAAACCTAAACCAATAAATTGAGCTGATCCCCAAGCATAACCTTTAGCACAAGCCTCTTCAACACAACCTGAACCACCAACAAAATCTTCAAAACCAGAAGAAACTAAAGAAACACCAATTAAGAGAACAACAGGACCTGTGACTAAAGGTGGGAAAAAACGTTGTAAAACTTTAGCTGGTAAAAATGATAAAAGAACTTCAAGTAAACCACAAACACATGATGTTGCAATAACTGCACCATAACCATCGGGACAAGGAAGAGCTGTACCATCAGCAGCGTATTGACAAACACCAGTTTTATACATCATTGGTAGACCTTTTGTAACAATTGCAATAGTTGCAAATGAGACACCAACGACAGAAAGCAAACCAGTTCCAATATAATAAGGAGTAAAAGGAATTTTAAAACGAGTAATTTGAATACAAGATAAGAAACCAGATACCATAAGTGAAACTGAGACTAAATATTGAGTATGTAAAGTATCTAAATGAGCATAAGAAGAGATTAAAATTGCAGGAGTAACTAAACCGGCCAACATAGATAATGCATGTTGTAAACCTAATAATAAACCTAAAAAGATTGGAATGTCATCATCAAGACCAAAAAATGGTTGCTTCTTCTTTTTTGCAAGATAAGGAATAGTTGGAGTAAATAAATAAGCATAATCATAATCACCAAATATACCTTCCTTTGTAGTACACTTTTTGAATAATTTTTTAGCAGAAGCCTTTATATCAAGTTTGTGTTCTGGTTCTAAAGATAAATTCTGACTGCTTGTGCGTTCAGTAAATTCTTGGGCATCAGAAGACTCCTCTTTTTTGAGACTTAACTTTGGTACTGAAAATCCCATTGTGATTGATTGATAATGCGAATGTTAAATAAAAAAAAAGAAAAAAAATAGAAGGAAAGAAAAGAAAAGAAAAGAAGTAAAAAATTTAGATTAACGTAAATAAAAAGAAGAAGAGAGGAAGAAGGAATTAATTTAAATCAAATTAAAAGAGAAATAGTAAGCTTTAAGTAGTTAAAACAATTAAAATTAGAAAAAATCAGATTCTCAATAGAAACTGTTATCAGTAAAGAATAGAGATGCATCAAAAAGAAAAAATGGGAAAAAAAAAGGAAAAAAAAAGGAAAAAAAAAGGAAAAAAAAAGGAAAAAAAAAGGAAAAAAAAAAGGAAAAAAAAAAGGAAAAAAAGGTAAATTCCGGTATCGAACGAAAAAAACTGAAAAAGAAATGAAATGGAAATATTTCTATTGTATTATAAAATTAATTTAATTTAATTTTCTTATCAGTTAAGCTTACTATCTAACCAAAATGGAGATGAGCGCGTAAAAATAATAATAATTTAAAAAAGATGCTTTACTGTGATTTGTCAGTTTATTAAATATATAATTAAAGTTTAATCGTTTCTTTTTTTTTTTCCTTTTTTATTTTTTTTTTTTGGCATCTTTTTTTTTAAGTATTTATTGTAAATGATTATTATTATTATTATTATTATTATTATTATTATTATTATTATTATTATAATTGAAGAAAAAAAATTTTACTTCTTCATTATAGTGTTAATATAGAATATAAATTAATGATAAGTTTAATTTTAATACTATTAGATAAATATTTGGTTGCATTGATCTAATTGAATAGATTATCGGTGAAAACCGAGTGCCCTTATTTAAGCGCTCCTGAAATGACTAAAATTTTGTTAATGCCCTATATTAAATAACAATTTACGTAATCAGGATCTATAAAACGGAATAAAATTACTTATTCGGGTTATGCCACGGCATCGTCCGTGATTTTTAGCACTTGCATTAAAACGATGAAATAAAATTGTCACAAGAGTAAAAAAAAAAAAAAAAAAAAATTTTCTTTTCTTTTTTTTTTTTGTTTCTTAACATTCTTATTATTTTAAGCCTTCTTTTGGTTTTCGGCGTTTTCCGCCGATCAAGCTTTTAGCGGTTTCTACTGATCCTCTTGGACACAAATATGACCCTTTTTTTCTTCCTTTTTTCTCATTTTTTATTTGTACAATAAGAATTAATTTTATTTTTGGTCATCAATTTCATCAGATCATTTCTTATTATTCTTCTCCGTTACCCGTTGATTGTTTCAATGTGAACTGGGGCATATGAATCTATTAATATCTTTAATATCTTTAATATCTTTAATATCTTTAATATCTTTAATATCTTTAATATCTTTAATATCTTTAATATCTTTAATATCTTTAATATCTTTAATATCTTTAATATCTTTAATATCTTTAATATCTTTAATATCTTTATTCTCTTTAATATCTTTATTCTCTTTATTCTCTTTAACATCTTTATTATCTTTAATATCTTTAATATCTTTAATATCTTTAATATCTTTAATATCTTTAATATCTTTACTATCTTTACTATCTTTATTATTATATATTACTCTGTCTTAAATTTCAATTTTTCAATTTTTCAAACATGTAAGAAGTCAGCTGCAACTAAGAGTTCAAGTGCCATTTCAGTTGGAACATAAAATTCTGGTACATCAACACAATCTTTGTATTTTTGATTATAGTACAAATATTCAACAACTTTTTCTAAAACTGATCCATCAATATCATGCAATTTAATTGTATTTGTCATTCCTTCTTCAAATGTATCTGAAATCATATTTTTCAATGTACCACTTGTACTGGCAGCTTCTTTCGTAACAGTAAATGAAAATCCGTCACTTGAAATAAGTGTTACATATGGTGATATAACTGATTCTTCAAATGATGTATTCTCTTCTACAACATTCATTTGATCTTTTCTTTCTTTCTTTCTTTCTTTCTTTCTTTCTTTCTTTCTTTCTTTCTTTCTTTTTTCTTTTCCCTGTAGAATGTAGTCAAGAAGGTATTCTATGAAAGAAAACAATAAAATATTCTTCCTCAACATAAACAGCAACAGAGAAACTATTCATGTGAAAGGCAAACCTCACTAACAAATTGAGCACACTCGAAAAAATAAAAAAAAATTGCCGTCTATCGACCCCGTGTTTTAATCACTTCATGATCGATTGATTGATTGATTGCATCCATCCTTTTGGCTAAAAATATTTTGTAGTTGTAAATCATTGAATAAAATAATAAAACAACATTTTAATTTAACACATAATGACTGCATCAAATCCTTCTCTTACTTGGGAACTTTTGGATACTGTATTTTACCGATCAAGAAATTGTTATGAATCCATTGAATGGACACAAAACGATAATGATATTCGTCCATTTAACTTAACTGATTATAACGTATCAATTGGACCATATGCTTCACTTATTGCAATATATCCAAAATTTCTTTCACGCTTGTCAACATCTGAAGAAATCACCATATTTTCTGGCTCTGGACAGCAATTATTTAAAATTTTATGGAATTTTTCTTTAAATCCGATAGTTAATATAGGCTGGTCAAATGTTGGTGAATTGATCGTTGTTTTAGTCTCTGGTAAATACAGGGTATATTACAATTATGAAGGAGATTTTGAAGAATATGACTTGTTTGCTGATCACTTATATATTGAAATTCCAAATGAAACAGAAACTGACTCTGATCCTTTGGTTATCAATGCAAAATTTACCAAATTTGGATTCGCAATTCAAACTTCAAATAATAATTTTCTATATATACAGCAACCTCGAAAACCATCAGATTCTACAATAATTAAATGTTCACAATTGAAAACGATTGATCCAATAGAACCATTTCATGTGACATCTTGGACGATAAGTTCTCCCCCAGATTGTACCAAGAACTCTTTGAATTCTGTTAAATTTTTTATATTTACATCAGCTGGTATATGCACTCTGGCAAACTCAACCACATATCCTGTTTTTAAGCATGAATCTCTTTTAACATCAATTTCTCATGTTGATATTGCGCCTAATAATAATTTTGCATCTGTTTACTCTTCATCTCTTTCAAAATTGTACATATTTGATGGTGAATTTAATAATATGTTTGTACAGCAGGAAATTGAAATTTCTCCAAATGAAATAGCATGGTGTTCAAATGATGTTGTGGTTCTATCTTATTCTGATTATATATCAGTTATTGGTCCTTCCACTGATAAATTAAATTTTTATACTGATGGAAAAGCATATCTGCATGGTGAGATTAATGGATTGTATTATTTGACAAATTCTGAACTTAACTTTCTTTCAAGAGTTTCTGATATAACTGAAAAAACTTTCAAAATTGGTTCCACTTCCCCCTCTGCTATTTTGCTAGATGCAATCGATTTCCTTGATAAACATTCACCAAAGGCAAATGATCATTTAGAAATAATCGATAATCAATTGGTATTGGCTGTTGATGGTTGTATTCGTGCCGCAAGTGAAGAGTTTGACATATACTGGCAAAAGAACTTATTAAGAGCTGCAAATTTTGGGAAAGTTAATCTGGATTTGTATGATCCTGTTGAATTTGTTCAAACTTGTGATTATTTACGTGTATTAAATATAATCAGAAGTCCAGAAATTGGAATTTTTATTACATATGATGCACTTCATGATTTAGGTATTGATTTCTTGATTGATATGCTTTTATTGCGTCAAATGCATTACTTATGTTTAAAAATATGTGATTTCTTAAGTTTGCCTAACTATAAAATATTAACTGATTGGGCAAGCTGCAAACTTAAATATTTACACGACATAAATGATGATGAATTACTATCTGTCATTGTAAACAAACTTGAAAATCACAAAATTGATTGGACACATCTTGCGAAAATTGCATATACTGAAGGACGTGGTAAATTGGCAAGAAATTTTCTATCATATGAACCTAACACAAGCAAAAAAGTTGAATTCTTATTAGACATAAACGTTGACACTCGTGGTGATGAAATTGAGTTTGCATTGACAAAGGCAGATGAAGATGGCGACGTTGACTCTTTGGTTTTAATCCTACTTGAAATGTATCAGTCTCTTACTGGTGCAGAATTTTTTAAGGCCTTGAATAATAAGCCCAATGCTGTGGGTATTTTGAAAAGTGCAGTATGTCAAATAGATGATTCTAGTTCTAAATCTAATAATATGCTTAGAAATTTTTTGTACCAAGATGACGATGTCATAGGTCTGTTGGTTTTTGATTTACTTGCAATGACCAACTCTAATGAAATAGATCCAAAACAATTAACAAAGATACAAGCTTTGGCTAATCGATCTAAGTATACTCAATACATTGCACATGATTTAAATTTAACATCGAAGTTACTCAAAGTACAAGACGAAATGAAGGTAAGTTTTTCAAATATAGTTAGTGGTGAACCAATAATGAAAACTATAGAAAAAATCATTTCAAAGGATATAAAGCAAGCTCATGGACTGAGTCGTAAGTTTAACGTTGCACAGTTTCAATTTGCAAGTTGTGTTCTTAAAACACTTGCATGTAAACCTGAAAAGCATGCGGAACTCTACGAATATGCAACGAGTGGTGGAGGTGGCAAAATCCTTGGATTTGAATCTTTCTTCTACGAACTTATAAAATTGGGTGAACAAAGACAAGCAGGTATGTACTTATCACTTTGTAACGATATGAATTTCAAGCAGAAAATACGTTCGTACATACAGTGTGGAATGTGGAAGGAAGCTGTCACTGAAGCGGGTATCAAAAATGATCTTCAATTATTACGTGCAATGAAAAATGGTAGAGATGGCTGGGAGGCTAAAGTTGTTAATGATGAAATCGAAAGAATTACAGGGAAGAGAGTTTAGTTTGGTATCCAATCAATAATATATAAATAATTTCTATAAAACATTTAATCGTCGTTTTCTTCATCACTTGGCTCAAAACCGAATGTGTAAGCCTCTCGCAAATTTTCAAGCTCATCTTTAAACGATTCTCTTTCATCTGTCTGGCAGTACCTTGAAACAAAATCATACATATCTGAAAAATTATTCTTCAACGAATTTGTCACCCCCAAAGAAGCAGACTCAATATTTGCCTCCTCAAAAGCAGCTGGTAACGCATCAAAAAATTCATATGAGTACCTTGATGTATAATTTTGTAAAAACATTTTTGGGGTACCGTTTTTTGCAAGATTTTCAAAATCAGAGAATTTTTCTTGATGTTTGGCATCACAGTGAAAATCATTGACTACACTTCTTGAAAATACATGGGGATACAAATTAGATTTTTTTGAAGGTGTAAACAAATCCTTGCAGCCTAGATCTAAAACTTTATCATCCCAAGATAGCCTAACGTCATTTATATATTTACGTAATCCGCCGTCGGTTAATTGGTGGAGAATTTGAGAGATATCAGTCTCTTTTATCGAATTAAAAAAATCAAATGGAATTGAAAGGAAAGCGGTGGATTCCCATATATTGCTCTTATTATTTGTAAACGGGTTTTTAAAATCAATATTCAATGGTATAAATCCGCCTGCTTCGCCGTTACCCAACTCCAACAATGCACGAATCCTATCAAGTCTAGCTTTATTGTTGTTTGATTTTAAATAATCACCTTCATGTTGTAATGACCACACGAGAACCTTAGAGCCTTTTCCATTTAATTGATCATCAATTGTATATTTTAATGTCTCAGAACAAACACCCGACCATGCTGAATCTAATTCAACGACAATATTTACCTGACTGACATTATGTGCTTCTTCAAACATTTTTCTGATTTGTTCATCAGTACTATATTTAAATTCATCTATATCTTGAAATGTATCTATTCCAAGTTTGTGGCCAATGAACTTATTTGTACTTATATTCTTACCTACCCCCATTGCTGACTCCGGATCATAGTTAAATTCTGGGTGAGTTATCAATGACAATGGTTTGTAGGTTACCCGTGAAAAATCTGACCAATAATCCGTCCTTACATTATCAACCTTAGAAGAATCATTCATTGTCATAAATGCTTGATTGATATTTTCTTGGTAGCTATTTACGGGTATATGCGGCGCTGTTCTAATGGTTTGATAACCATTAGATTGTAAAGATGCAGTTTGATCAGATTGAAAATAAACATATGGATCTAAAGCACCCGTTCCATTGGCATAATCATATAAAACGGATCTTGGGTAAAGATTCGATATTAATTTTGAACCCGGTGTAGCCTTTGGGGCTATGTGGATCAAATTATCTGCTCGTTCAGGGTGTTTTTGAAATCTGTCCTCTTGAAAATTATTAAAATGAGTGGTGAAATGATTTGCAACTTGCGAAAAGGAAAGAATAAGAGATTCAGGCATCCTGTAATATAATAATTATATTTTATTATGAAGTGTATTGGAAAAATCCGCATATAAGATCTATATTTGTAATACCAATTGGTATTGAATGTCATAATGAAATATTCATGTTGGCACGGGAAAAGAAATTCCCTTTTCAGGCAGGAACAGAGTTAGCTTTGAAAAGTTCGCGCCACATTTTTTTTTTCTCTTTTTTTTTTTTTTTTTTTTTTTTTTTTTTTTTTTGTAAAAATAAATTTTCAGTAAAAAAAATTATTTTTTTTTTCACTCCATGTATCAGAAGGGAATATCATATCTTTATAGAAATTCTAGTAGTAGATAACAGCTTATTCGATAGTAAATAATAGACAATATACTATGGGAAACTCTTTAGAGGAACGTTTGAACAACCACTCCAAATCTTTTGACGGTTTATTATCTCTCATACCTGCCAAGTACTATTATGATGAAGAGACTTCAAACCAATGGCAACAAAAGCGTAAATCAAAGAAGGAACATCAAGCAAACAAAAGACAGAAGCTTGATCCTCAAGCCAGCAAGAACCTTACTGCAAAGGATGTTTTGAACGAAACAGAGAAAACAGCAAAACCTGTCATTTTACCTGGTGAAAAGTTCAAAATGCATCAGGAAGCAATGTTAAAAAGACAAACGGAAGAAGCAAGAAATTCCGACAACGATGATGTTGTTGATGAAGATAGTGATGAAGATGATAATGATGAAGATGATGCGGAGATAGATAGTGATGAAAAGGATATTTCAACCCAAAAGGCAGAAGATGATATAGAACTAATTCAAGATAATGTTAGTATTGTATTCGACGATAATGGTGATGAAATTGTGGGTGAAGAATATAAGAAATCTGGGCAACAAAAGCAAAATTCTGGTAACAAAAAGAAGCAATTAAGTAAAAAAGAACAAGAAGAAAGGGAAAGAAAACATAAAGAACTCAAGGCCAAACTTCAAGCTAAAATTCAAAGCATGAGAGAAAAGAGAAAAGCACCAGGAACCAAAATTCCAGGAGCTGCTACATCGAGGCAGCAAATCTTAGAAGAAAGACGTAAGAAAGCCGAATTAAAAAAGGAACAAAAGAAGAAGATTACAGATGTTTCTGATGATGATAGTAGTGATGATGAAGATGAAATAAATGAAAATATCGAGCAAAATGGAACAAAAAATTCTAATGTTATGTTTGGAAATATTGAATTCTTAGATGGTGAAAGAGTATCAAGTGATTTAACTTCAACTAGAAAAATTTCTAAGAAAAAAGGGCCAGCTAATAAAGATATTAAAGGACATTTAAAAAAATTAGAAAGAGAGAAACAAAAGATACAAGAGATGGACTCTGATGGAAAAAAGAATATTGAAGATAAAAATAAGTGGCAAAGGGCACTTGCGAGTGTTCAAGGTATCAAAGTAAAAGATGATGAAAAATTATTGAAAAAAGCATTGAGAAGAAAAGACTCACAAAAGAGAAAGAGTGAACGTGAATGGAAAGAACGTATACAAACTGTTGCAGATGAGAAGAAGAAGAAGTCAGATAGAAGAGAAGAGAATTTACGTATTAGAAAGGAGAACAAAGGTAAAGGTCGTAAAGAGCAGGTTAAGCAACTTCCTAGTTACAAACGTAGCCGTGCTCATAAAAAGCTTGCTGGGGCCAAGCGTGCTGGATTTGAAGGTGGAATTCGTAGTAAAAAGAAGAAATAGATATTGTTTAATATTTAATACTAGTATCTAGTATAGTGTATATAGACAATAAATTAAATTAAATTAAAATTTTATCAGAATAATAATTTAAACAGAATAGCATTGCTGATGTCAGCATAAAGCATATTTCCTAATCGAGCTAAATGAAAACGGAACATTTTCATCGCGCTGGAAAATAGGACTATTATAAAATAGACAGACGTGCACATATCTTTAAAGAAGGAATAGAAAATGTTTCTATTTAAAGTAAACAATTTAAAAATATTTCTTCTTTTTTTTTATTCTTATAATTCTAAAATTTCATTGCACTAGTTATATAAGGAAGAAACAAAGTGGGTTATGTGGTATGTATATTCTAGTTATTCTTAATCGAAGAGTATTAAGGTAGATCAATTCTAATGGGGAAAATTAAACTTTTAAATTTATTCTGTTGAGCTTGATGTCAAAAAAAAGGCGATTTATATCTGTAATACGTGGATTATGTTTACTAACTTTTTTGTTTTGCTTCTCTTTTTGTTTTCTTCTTATAGTGGAATTTTTGGTTATGCGAATTATAACGTTGGTCGTTCAAGAGGTCATATCATTGATACTTTAGTTGATGGTTTGACTAAGTTAGAATATAGAGGTTATGATTCTGCTGGTATTGGTATTGATGGAGAAAATGACTGGTGTGAAGATTCTCCAATTAGAGAAATTCAGTTGTACAAAAACGTTGGTAAAGTTTCAAACTTAAAAGAAGAGATTATTTCTCATCACCCTGATGTTTCAGAAGTTTTTTATAATCACGTCGGTATTGCTCATACAAGATGGGCAACTCACGGTGGTGTCACTCAAATCAATTGTCATCCACATGGTTCTGATGATAAAAATCAATTTGCCGTTGTCCATAACGGTATTATTACGAATTATAGAGAATTAAAGACATTTTTAAAGAGTGAAGGTGAAACTTTTAAAAGTGATACTGATACCGAAATTATCGCCAAATTATTTAAATACTGTTATGAAAAGGATCCAGATTTAGAATTTTACCAATTAACTAAGGAAGTTTTATACCAATTACAAGGTTCTTATGGTTTAATGGTTAAATCTGTTCATTATCCAAATGAAATTATTGCTACTAGAAAAGGTTCTCCTTTATTAATTGGTGTTAAAACTGAACAAAAATTAAAGGTTGATTTTGTTGATGTTGAATTCATCAATGACCCTGTTGATAATCAATCATCTTCAGAATCAACTGGTACTTATTTAGCATCAAAAGAAAGATTTGGAAATTCTTTGAGAAAATCAGAATCAAGAGCAATTTTACCTGATCATAATATGCCAATTGAATTTTTTGTTTCTTCGGATGCTTCATCTGTAGTTGAACATACTAAAAAAGTTTTATTCTTAGAAGATGATGATATTGCTCACATTAATCATGGTGAATTACACATTCATAGAGCTAGAAAGAGTGAAGGGATGTCAACTACTAGACCTGTTCAAACTTTGGAATTACAATTGGCTGAAATCATGAGAGGTGGTTATGATCATTTTATGATGAAAGAAATTTCCGAACAACCAGATTCTACTTTTAACACAATGAGAGGTAGATTGGATTTTAAAAATAAAAATATAATTCTTGGTGGTATTAAACAATACTTAACAAGTATTAGAAGATCAAGAAGATTTCAAATGATTGCTTGTGGTACATCTTATCATTCATGTTTAGCTGTAAGGGCATTATTTGAAGAATTAACTGGAGTGCCAGTCTCAGTTGATTTGGCATCAGACTTTTTAGATCGTTCACCACCTATCTTTAGAGATGATACATGTATTTTTGTCTCCCAATCTGGGGAAACAGCCGATAGTATGCAAGCTTTAAAATATTGTAGAGCTGCTGGATGTTTAAATGTTGGTGTTGTTAATACCGTTGGTTCAAGTATTTCGCGTGAAACTGATTGTGGTGTTCACATTAATGCAGGACCAGAAATTAGTGTTGCATCAACAAAAGCTTATTCTTCACAGTTTATTGCCCTTGTCATGTTAGCTTTACAAATATCCAATAATGTGATTGATAATAAATCACGTCATGAAGAAATTATTAATGCACTAGAAGACATTCCAAAACTTATTTCGAAAGTTCTTGACAAAAAAGAAGAAATTAAAGAAATTTCAATTAAATATTTGCATGGTAGAGATTCAATGTTAGTTGTTGGTAGAGGTTACCAATTTGCATCTGCATTGGAAGGTGCGTTAAAGGTGAAGGAAATTTCATATATTCATGCCGAAGGTATTCAAGCTGGTGAATTGAAACATGGTGTTTTAGCCTTAGTTGATGAAAGGATGCCAGTTGTTGCATTTGCTACCCAAGATTCCTTTTCACCAAAACTAAACTCAGCCATTCAACAAATAACAGCAAGAGAAGGTCGTCCGATTGTCATTATGACTGAAGGGGATAATTTAATTGATAGGATCAAAACATCTGCCTGTATTGAAGTTCCAAAGACTGTTGATTGTTTACAAGGTTTGATTAATATTGTTCCGTTACAGTTGATGAGCTATTATTTGTCTGTTGCAGCTGGACATAACCCAGACCGTCCTAGAAATCTTGCAAAATCTGTCACAGTTGAGTAGACTTGAAAAGTTAAGTATTTCTGATTGCTTCCCTAAATATTTTTTTCTTTCGTACAAGTACTTTTTTAAAGCACAAAAAATAAACTTATATCCCATTTACAACATGAATGTTAATGGATAGAGCCATCCAAGGATGTGGCATCATCACAGCGCGATGCGATGCAAAAAGGACATCTGGAGAGTAATGGCAACAACCATGAAGGGCCTTCACGCTAATGTAAAATTGTAGTTCTTTTTTTTTTCCTTTCTGTTCAACATGGAACAGCTGTGTACTGGGTATTTATGTTTTTCACACAGAAAATCAAAACACTAACTTCTACAGTTTCGAGGGCATTATTTCCTAAGAGAACGATGTGTAACGCAATTAATAAGAGGCGATTTCCAGATACATCCTTACATGAACAACTTCCAAAGAATGTAAATCCTGTTCATTACGACATCAAATGTTATAATATTAATGAAGTCGATAATTTATTTGACGGAATTGTCACTATTGAATTTGATATAGTCAAAAATATAAAATCCATTATTTTAAACCAAAAATATTTGTCATTTAACAATGCTGTCGTTAAAACCACTGATGGAGAAGAAAATGTGACTGAAATTATAAAAGATGACAAAAATGAGACTGTTGAGTTTAAGTTCAATTCTGAAATTGATGCAAAACTGAAAAACTTACAGTTGATCATCTCTTACAGTGGTAAAATTCGTAGTGACATGGCTGGATTTTATACATCTAACTATAAAAATGATGACGGTAAAACAAAATATATTTTGGCTACACAATTTGAATCAACTGATGCACGTTCTGCTTTCCCATGTTTTGATGAACCAAATTGTAAGGCAAAATTTACAATTTCCATGGAAGTCTCTAAAGAATTACAAGTTTTATCAAATATGCCAATTTCTGCAGAGACCCTTACTGAAAATGGTAACAAACTTTTCAAATTTAATAAAACTCCTAAAATGTCAACTTATTTAGTTGCTTGGGCAATTGGTGAGTTTGAGTACGTTGAAAGCTCAACAACTCGTGAGTATAATGGATCAAAAATACCAATACGAGTTTACACTATTCCAGGTCAATCAAATAAAGGCGAATATGCACTTGAAACTGCAAAACAAGCAGTCGATTACTTGTCAAAAGTTTTTGATATTGATTATCCATTACCAAAGCTAGATTTGTTAGCAGTTCCTCAATTTGGTGCTAATGCAATGGAAAATTGGGGTCTCGTTATGTTTAGATCAACTGCGTTGTTATATGATCCTGAAAAATCCAGCGCACTATATAAACAAAAGGTTGCATATGTGGTATCACATGAAATTGCACACTCATGGTTTGGTAATTACTGTACAATGAATTGGTGGTCAGACTTATGGTTGAATGAATCTTTTGCCACATACGTTGGATGGTTATGTGTTGAAAATATGCATCCAGAATGGGACGTTTTTACTGATTTTGTTTCAGGTTCTATGCAAACTGCATTAAATTTAGATAGCTTGAAAAATTCCCATCCAATCGAAGTTCAAGTTTATCATGCAAATGAAATTGATGAAATTTTTGATGCAATTTCTTATTTAAAGGGTGGATCAGTTGTTAGGATGGTGTCTGAATCTATTGGTGTTGAATTATTCTTGAAAGGTGTCTCAAATTATCTTAAGAAATATCCATTCGGAAATGCTAAATCTGATGACTTATGGGATTCAATCAGTGAAATTTCAGGTATGAATATTACAGAGTTGGTTGAACCATGGATTAGAGCCGTTGGATATCCATCGTTAAAAGTTGTTAAGAATGATGCCAAAACTATAAAAATTATTCAAACAAGATTTTTAATTGAAAAAGCTGATAAATCGGGGGACGATATTACTTGGTGGATTCCAAATATTGATAATATGGAAACTAAAGAAAAGAGAATCAGTTCTGAAGGTTTTTTGAAATTGAACAAAGATACATCTGGGTTTTACAGAGTTTTCTATGACGATGAGTTATTTAAAAATATTGTCCAAAATTTAGGTGAACTTTCAGCCAAGGATAAGATTGGGTTGATTTCAGATACAAGTGCGGGTTCAAGAGCTGGATTGATTAAAACTTCACAATTTTTAAAATTAGTTAGTCAAATGAAAGACGAAAACCATGTTTCTGTTTGGAGTGCAATTATTGAGAGTTTAAATGTTTTAAAAAATGTTTTCTTTTTTGATAAAGAAATATCGAATAAACTGATTTCATTTTCTAGGGACTTATATAAGAGTAAATTTGAAGAACTAATGAAGATGTCAGATCTTGATTTCAATGGACAAAGACTTGCTTCTGCACTTTTTGAACAAGCTGGTATTTCACAATTGGATAGTGCTGTTTCAAAAGCTTCAAATTTTTACAAATCAAATGATATTAAACCACATTTCAGACAAGCAACTTATAGAATTTTATTATCGAATCCATCTACATGCAATGATAAAATTTTTAATACGATTTTAGAAGAGGTTAGAACACCAACCACAATTGATGGGCGTGAGGTTGCGCTTAGATCATTAGGCTCAACTAATAATGTTGAAACTTATTTACCACGTATTTTGGAGTTGTTTTTTGATGGAAGTGTTCCTGAAATGGATTACCAATTTTTAGCAATTCCATTATCCTCCAATGCAAAGGCTAAGATCATATTTTGGAATTATTTTAAAGATAATTATCCAAGGTTTAAAAGCGATGTTTCTATGTGGACATTAGACCGTGTTATTAAAGGATTTTTACCAAAACTTGTATCAAAAGATTTATTTGAGGATGTCCACGCATTTTTTGAAGAAAAGGATAACACTGGTTATGAAAAGGGATTGAAACAAAGTTTGGACAGTATTCGTAGTGACGTTTATTGGGGTGAAAGGTCACGTGATGATGTGCTTTCTTGTTTGAATAGTATGGGATATTGATAAAAAAAATATTTGAAAAGAAAAAATATAACATGAAAGAAAATTAATGTAAAAAGAAAAAACTTTTATAAATCTATATTTGACTCTATATGACCCATCCCCTTTTTTTTTAAACTTACGAATTAGGCAAATATTTTTTTTGTAAAGAAAAAAAAAGAAAAAAAATTATTTCCTATTTTGGAATTATTGCGAGATTAATGCAATTCCGGTAGACTCGGCTTAAAAAGCATGGCCAAAAAAATGTCAAGCCTACAAACTGTACTTATTTCAAGTCAAAAAAAAATGTCAAATGTTTAACCTCCTCGGTCCATTTTAATTGGTTTTTTCTTATAAATATTTTTCTCTCCCTCTTTTTGTTCCTTTCCCTTGCCTTTTATTTTCTCCTTTATCTTTTAACAAACAAATATTGCGCTACAAAAATGAATTTAAGTTACTTATTGTTAAATGCATTGGTAGTAGGTGTCAATGCTACTCCGCTCTATAAAAGAGAAACAGCTGTGGAAAATCCAAAAAATGGATTTGTTAAATACAAATTCATTCAAGAGGATCTCCTTTCAGATTTTAATTTTAACGCTATTCCTGTTACTTTTGGTTCTGATAATCAAACTATTTTGTTAAAGTTAGATACCACAACATCAGATTTTTGGGTTAATTCAGATGTTAACGAATATTGTTTGGCTTATTATTCAATTCCAGATTACTTCAACACAACTTCAATTGGATGGAGCCAATTTAATGATCAATTAAGATCCGAATACCAAGATACAATTGATGATTTTGAAGTCAGTAATATTGTAAGTTTGAATAGTCTTGTTAAACCAACTGGTTCCTTATTGTCAGTTAATATTAATAGTTATTTAAGTGAAAGAAATACTGCATATGCATCTTTGATTTCTGCACAAAAAAAATCTATCACTGAAAAAATTGATGGCTTTCTTAAAACTGCCACCAAGACAATTGATCAAGATTGGAATTTATTTACCAGTGCCGTTTCTTCAGATGCTGAGAATTTGGGTCACGATATTACTTCTAAAGGTGGTTTGTTTGCAACTACAGTAACTAGTTTTGGTGAAAATTTTGCAACCAAAGTAACTAGTGTTGGTGGAAAAATTTTCACAGTTGTTACTGCTACTGGTGAAGCGATTGCAAGTGATGTCACCTCTGTTGGTGGTCGATTTGCAAGTCATGTCACCTCTGCTGGTGGTCAATTTGCATCTGATGTCACATCCGATTTTGGTGATGTCACCAGCGATGTTGTTAATGGTTGGGATAAATTTACTTCTGGTGCTGTAGATATCTTTGGTGGTTTGAAAAAGAGAGAAAACGCTAAGGAAGGCTGGGAAAAGTTTACCAGAGGTGCAGATGAATTTTTTGAAGGTGACTTGAGAAAGAGAGAAAACGCTAAGGAAGGCTGGGAAAAGTTTACCAGAGGTGCAGATGAATTTTTTGAAGGTGACTTGAAAAAGAGAGAAGATGCTGAACAGGGATGGGAAAAATTTACCTCTGGTGCAGACAAATTCTTTGATAGTTTGAAAAAAAGAGAAACTTTTGTCGATACTTCTCTTCCAATGGAAACTCAAGTATCACGTTCACACTCTGCAAGCTCGGTTAGACCAGTTGCTTATTCATCCACATATGAAATCACTTCACAAGAGACATCTATTTCAGCTCAAAATATCACTAATACGACTTTCACTTCTCAAATAGATTCTATTATTTCTAATGATAACCATGATTGCTCATTATATGGTGTTTTCAATGATTCATCTTCCAGCTCTTTTGAACTATTGAGTGGTTCTTCTTTCATGTCAACTGGTGATGATTTTGCAGTTGGTTTTATTGGAAATGATACCATCCAATTATCAAATATGATACTTAATGCAACTTTTGGTGTTGCTGATGTGTCAGAATCCAACATCGGTGTCTTGGGTATTGGTCAATCAAATGATAATTCAACTTTCAAATCATTCCCTTATGTTCTTGCAGAAAATGGGGATATTTTTAAGCCTGTATACTCATTGGCAATTGGAAGCAATGAATCTTCTATCATATTCGGTGCTGTTGATTATGGAATGATTGTGGGTAATATTTCATTCTTCCCATTATTAAATGATACAGATGCTATTGCTTTGAATCTATCTGGTCTCAATGTAACGATATATGATAATACCACAGACTCTTATGATTCAGCACTTGTCGATTCAGATGAGATTCCAGCTATCATTAGTACTGTCACAAATCAATTGTTTTTACCTAATGGTACATTATTATCACTTGTTGATCAATTAAATTCGAGTTTCCAAGTTGATTATCACGATTTTTACGGAGCTTTCATTTTAACACTTGATGATGAAAATGATAGTATTGATGATATTACAATCAATTTTGATTTCCAAGGTACTGTCTATGATATTTTGATTTCAAGTTTCCTTCTCCCACTAATTGAAGATGAAACATATTATTTCAACTACTCCGCCCCATTAAGTGGTTCTAATAGTTCTTTCTACTATGATTTAGCAAATGATTTTGATGAATTCCAAGAAACTAATACTTATATTTTATCTATTTTACCAAGTGAAGAAGGTAATGTTGTTTTAGGTTTAGATTTCTTGAGAGATAACCTTCTTACCATTGTTGATTTGGAATCTAAGGAAGTAGGTTTCGCATACACATTAGATCCTAATGATAGTGAAAGCTTTATTGTTCCTATTGAAGATGAGATTCCAGCTTTTTTTGACGGAGTTAATGAGGTTTTTTAGACTCAAAATTTTTTTTCTTCCCTGATACCTTTTTTTAAATTATTTAAATTTATTGTTTTCTCACGTTATATTGTTTTTTATATGGATAAAATATGATTATTGTAATCGATCTTCAAATTTATGAAATTGCTGAGCAACAAGGCTACTCGTAGTTAAAACTTTATTAAACACGCCTAACGCTGCCGATAACATTTACCTTCAACTATTGCTTAATAGTCAAAAGACATACCGCTTTTGATTGCAAATTATCATCAGGACAGTTACGTTTTCTATCAAATTTTGTAGGTGCGACCCGAGCGGCTGATGCATTTTATGGGCCACAGCTAGGGTGACAACGCACTATACTTTTTACATGAATTGATTTCACCATTTAACTGCTTTGTACATTAATGAACGATAATTGCTCAAAATTAATTTATTAGTAATAGTGGAACACAAATTTTTTACCAGATGTCATATTCTATTGATAAAATGTGGAACGTAATATTTTTCCTTTTTTTGGATTTACACAAGTATATGCTGGTCATGAATGAAAAGAGTGCATGCTCTTTCTATATTTTAGAATAATACCAGTGATTAAATTATATCATAAGGTTTTGTGCGATGTTGATTTAGTATTAATCCTAATATTGAATAAATACTTAATTCTTTTAATCTTGGTTTATTATTGTTTAAATTGCTATAAACTTGTACGTTAAAAGTGTAAAGTTAAAATGAAATATAACTAATATGAATAGATACGAGGAGAAAGTTCCACGTGGAATAAATTGCCTGTGTTACCGGTGAATGCCAACACATAATTGGAAATTGTGCAATTAGATAGTCTCAGTAAAGATTTCATCTGCTCATTTTTTTCTCTCTGTATTCCATATTTTTCTAGTGCCCAATTTTAAAAAAGACACGCCTTTGCCTGTGTATGCAGTCCTGTATCGTTGTTCTAAATGACTTTAAAATTGAATGGGCCTATTTTTAGAAATTAATGTTAAGTTACCTTTTTGAGGAAAATATTATATAAAATTAACAATAAAGCATACCATTTGTTGCTGTAAGAAATATGAATGGTAATGAAATTCATGGAATACTGGCTCAAATATGACATTTGAGATTTTGTATTATTTCTTTCAGTACTTTATTCTTTTCATTCAAGTTTTATCTATAGTAACCAGCCTCATCAACTGCGCTTTGTATTGTAACACAAATCTAACAAATTATTTTATGATTTAGTAAAGAGGAAATATTTGTGTGATAATTTGACTATGATCACTTGTAAAATATGCACTACATGACATATTATCATTATAGTGATTACGTAACATGGGTTTATAATTTGATGTTAACAAATCAATTACGACGTAATTCTAAATGTTAAGATCTATTATATAAATATTACGACGTAAGTCTTAATTAATAATAAGTAATTATATTCTTAGTTAGTTAGTTAGTTCTATTCTATATATATATAACAATAGTATCATTAATAAAGGAGTGTTATTGAGTAGTCTCATTTTCTCAACGTTGACAATATTGAAGCTGCTGCTTCAAGGTCGATCGTCCTTATTATTAAAACTCTCAAATCCCATAGGTTAACTAGATTGTGGGAAAAAAGTAAAATTGAATGGGAAAAGATGATAAAAATTGGAAACAAGGTGGAAAGAAAAACAACTTAAGTTGGTGATTTTGTGAGATTTGGGCAACCGTACAAAACGAGACTTTTACCCTTTTATTTTATATACTAACTGTATAAGAATTGAATATTAAGTCAATTTTTCTATACTTTTAAAAAAGTTAAATCCAAGCCTAAAAAATTCAATTCCAATAATTCCTTGTTAGCTCAGTCGGTAGAGCGTTCGGCTTTTAAGAATTCTTTAAGAAGTCGACCGAAATGTCCAGGGTTCGAGCCCCTGATAAGGAGTTTTGACTTAATTTTTTTGGAATTATTTTGCATTGGATTCAAATAATATCCCAAAAAAAGTTTTTTTGTTAAAAAAATAACTAATTGATACAGACCGACAGACAGCTCTTTTTCCCAGAAATAAATCATGATTAGGACAACAAATTATTGTTGAACTTAACCGAAAAATATAGAATGTTAGGTTTATGGTTTAAAGAGTAAATTTAGTGATGAAAAAAGTGTTAATTTCAGATCAATCAGGCGACTTTATATTTTTGTTTAAATAGAGAAATATATACTGAAAAAAATGTAAAAAAAATTAGACAAATTAAAAAGTTATTAAGAAGTATTTTTTGGGATCTGTGAAATATCTTTAACCGTGTCGTTATTCATTTCATAATCTGTGGTATCACCATCATCCTGTTCGTGTGTGTTTTCGGTGGGTATATTATTTGGACCATACTGAAGTATATTAATATGATCGGAAATTGGCAAGTTATTTGGTGAATTTTTTTTTTTGTTTTCAAATAATTTCATTTTTATAGGAATGTTCTGTGGCCTGATATTCATCGAATTTATCTTTGATGGGTTAAGTGTGCTAAGAACATTGCTATTTTGTTTTTCACAGTTAGTTTTTGATTGGATGAATATTCCTGTTGGCGGTGGTGATATGTGATAGTCCATGGAATGAAAAGGTGACTCTGGTGATATATATGTATTTAAAGATGTAGGATTATGTATAAGTTTTGATCCTAGTCGTGGTTGTGTATTTGCAAAGAAATGCGAATCAATATTACTTTCATTGACGCTTAATAATGGGTTAGCAATTGCCGGTAAATTGCGTTGTTGTATTGATGGGATCGGATACTTCATATTTAGAGATTGTGATGGAGTAAATGGTGAAGATAAAATACTATTATAGCTTGTGCTAGATAGAAAATTCTGTTGGGAATTCTCCTCTGATTTATTTGACATGTATTCCATTAAATCATTATAAAAAGACTCACCAGTGTTTGCGACAGGTTGTGGTGGTAATGGCAATTTAGCATTTTTGAAATGTTTAGAAGTATCTACTGATGGTGGTGTCGTAAGAAAGGAGGGAAATTTTGGTGTGGAATCTTTTTTCGGAGTATTTGTAGATTTTTGTTGTTTGTTACGTAGATAAATTTGACTTGAGTATTTTTTTCCTGGTTTAATAACCTTTAAAGATTTTATATCATGGTTATTTTGAGCATTGACCATCATAAACATATTTTCAAGCATTTTCAATTTCCTTTCACCAAAATCATCATTTTGATTAGAAAGTTTATTATTTGGCCCTATACCATTAATAATAGATGCTGTGTAAATAAGTTCCTTTTCACGATGCTTAAAAATACGTAAAATATTAATTAACAAATTAATTCTTTCATCCTTTTTCAAATGGTCAGGTTCTCTATGAATACAACCAGGGGGCCACCAATATGGTTTAGAAGATTCACCTTGTTTATAAGGGTATTTTGATTGCTTTTTTGGCTCAATGACTTTAATCCATGTTTTTGAAAGAAGTTTACAGGGGAGCTGTTGAAATTCTTCAAAACAATTATAAAGATAATTCTTAACATTAACTTTATTATGTGGATCAATAACAATTGTTTTGTAAGAATCGTAAAATGCTAATGATGTGGATATAATCGAGTTATTTATTGAAATGGACTCAGATTCGGAACTAGAATTATTCAATTGTAATGATGTTTGTTTTGGAGAAGATGTTGCTATTTTAATAGGATTTAAAAGTGTCGATAATAAAGCTTGAAAATCAGAACTTGTAGATAAATTACCAAAACTAGATGATGCAAATGATCCATTAGGAGTTTCCCAATCTAATCCTTCGGTAACAACACGTTCAAAAGATTTATCAGAATTTTGAAAAAATCCAATGAATGAAAGATTGTGCTTCTCACAAATTTTAGCAGCTAACTCTTTTACTAATTCTATTTCTTTATCAATAGTATCCATAATAATTTTGTATGATAATATTATTTTAGGGATAGTTATTATGAATCAAAAAAAAAGAGTAAAAAAAGATGTGTAATTAAATGATAGGGAAACATGATGATAAGTAATTGTATCTAAATACTTTTTAATAAAAACAAAGTTCAAGGCCATGTTTCCTGGTTGATTCAAACAATTAAAAAAGAAACAATAAAAATTGACGAGTTATAGGAAGGATGTAATCTGACATTTATTTGTGACATATCTGAAAAAAAAATATTGAAAATCTTACTGTGCTTCCGGAATGTGAGATAGCAGTTTCATGTATGTTTCAGGAAAAAAAGATCACTGTAAATTTATAAAAAATAAAAAGCAGCGATATGAAGGGAGCAAAAAAATTGGATATTCCAGATTTTTTTTGCTTTTATTAATATAATTCATCTTGATAAAAAAAAGGGGACATATTTGAGGATGTATCTATGAATATCAAATGATTCAATATGATTATTATACTTCGGGTGAGAAAGTTGAGCTGAAAATTGTTCGATTACGTAACCAACATATATTTACATATGGAGAAGTTTCAGCATTTAAGTACCAACGATATGATATCCGATTGAACTGATACATAGAGATGTTTAAACACGGATCACAGATGAGTTTAAGAACCTAAAAACTTGTTACGTTATTATGCGTCTGTTAATTTTTTTTACCCCCCTATTAAGGTCCAATTCTGATGTTAAGAAGGTCGAATCCGGTTGATCACGTCGGAAAGAGCTTAGATTCTGGTTTTAGTTTATAAGAGAACCAAGATAGAAGAAATGCTGTACCTGCCCAAGTTGCTGGCCCTTTTGAAGTCAATTGTGTTCCCATTTAAATCACCAGTCAAGCTGATATATTTGTCATAATGAGACAGCCATTGCCCTTGTATCATATATCACATAAGACATATCAAATGGAAAATGAGTGTTTTATTAAAAAAATCTGAAGTTCCCTTTTTTATTTCCTATTTGATGCAATAAATCCGTAAAGGAATCAATAATCGGTAAAAGTAAGTGTAGAAGAGATACGATAAGAGCGGAAGTTCAAATACGCGAATGTGATTGGTGAAGAGAGACTGAGAGAGAAATATTGTGAAAAATGAATGAAACTTGTATAATATTTTATTATTTTTAATATTTATAACCAAGGGAAACTAAATAAACCAGTAATATCTATTAGTAAGAGTTAAAATATGTCAAGTGTTGATGTTGAGAAACTGGAAGCTGAATTAAAAGGTATAACAATCAAAGAAATAAATGAACATCCAACGAAGAGTCGAGAAGAAATTTCACTTGATTTATTTGAACTTGCATCAGAGAAGGAACAAGTTGGATTATTAAATGATGCAGCTGAATATTATTGGAAGGCATTTAAGTTAGATCCAAAAGTTGATTTAAAGTATAGAGAGAAATATTTTGGTAATTTAAAACAAGAAGAAAGTAAACAAATTACTGATATTAAAGATAAGATTAAAGATGAAAATGAGAATGAACATAAGAATAAGAATAAAGATCAAAACAAGACTAATATCAAACCTCTTGAATTAAATAAGAATCAATTGATTAAATTATTAGATAGTTATTCAAATTGTGAATTTATTGCGGAGGATGAAGAGAAGCCAATTTTTATTCAAAAATTACCAGTTGAAGTTTTACAAAATATAATTGAAATTTTATTAATAAATGATACACCATCATGGATTAATTTAAGTATGAGTTGTAAAAAATTATCATATATTGGATTTAGGGATAATAATATATGGGGTAAATTAAATGAATTAGTTTATAAAAGACAAAATTATATTGAAAATGAAGAGGAAAGATTTAAATATTTGATCAAAAATCAATGGGGATTTAATTATTATAAAATGTTAAATGATAGGCCATTTTTAAAATTTCGAGGAGTTTATATTAGTAAAGTTTCATATATGAAAGAAGGAGCTAGAAGTGAGAATTCAAATTCATGGAATTTACCATATAGGATTATTACATATTATAGATATTATAGATTTTATGCAGATGGAACATGTTTAAAAATGATTACAGTATTAGAACCCAAGAAAGTTATATCAAAATTGCATAAAGGTTATAAAATGAATGAAGATGAAGAATTAAAAAATCAAGATTTATTATTAAAAGTAAATAATGATCCAATTGAAAATTTCAGTAATAGGAATTGGTTGAAAATATTTTCAGGTAATTATAAAATTTCATTACATGGAGATGTTGAAACCAACTGTAATGGACCAGTTGAAAAATATAGATTTATTGATAAATTTAAAATTACCAACACAGGTAAATTTCATAGACATAATAAACTTGAATGGGTTGATCTGGGTATATACGATACAATTGAAGATAATTATTCATCATTAAACAAAGATAAAGAAAAACATTTTGTATTCAGTAGAGTACAATCATACCAATATTAAAAATAAAAAGATAAAAAAAAAGATAGAGAGACAAATCCCACACAAAAACACCAAAAATCCCACTTTTACCCAACAACACTATAAAAAAACAAATTTTTCTCGGTTTAACGGGATTTACCGAAATTTAATAGGTGAGGAATATGAAATGTGGGATTTTTGGTAGTTTTGGTGGGATTTTGTATGGATTATTATGATCACGTAAAAAACGGAGTTGAGGAACTTTTTTTTTTTTGATGACATTTTTTTTATGTATAAAATAGACTGTAATTCTCGTTTTAATTTATGATTTATTTTATGATTTAATTTTAAATTATTTAATTTTATATTATTTATTTAATTCTCTACACAATCAATTGAATATTTAATAAAATGCCTGCAGAATTATATGTTACATCACTTGATGATGTTAAAATCCTTGCTGAAGTTTCAGATAAACCATTATTTTCTGAAGCAAGTCCAAAGGATATTTTAACAGTTGAAGCTCTTAAATTTATCGTTACTTTACATAGAGCTTTTAATAATAAAAGAAAAGAACTTTTAGCAAATAGACAAATTGTTCAACAAAAATTAGATGCTGGTGAATCTTTACATTTCCTCGAAGAAACTGAATATATTAGAAATGATCCAAATTGGAAATGTAATGCTAATCATCCAAAATTAATGTCAAGAAAAGTTGAAATTACTGGTCCACCAGATGCTAAGATGATTATTAATGCATTTAATACTGATGTTCATACTTATATGACAGATTTTGAAGATTCTTGTGCTCCAACTTGGTCAAATATGATTTATGGTCAAGTTAATCTTTATGATGCTATTAGGGATAAAATTGATTTTACTAATGAATCAACCGGTAAAAGATATAAAATTAATAGAGAAGGTAGAAGAGTTCCAGTTATGATTGTTAGACCAAGAGGTTGGCATATGGTTGATAGCCATATTACAGTTGGAGGTGAACCAATTTCTGCTTCGATTATGGATTTTGGTTTATTCTTTTTCCATAATGCAAAGTATTTAATTTCTCAAGGTTTAGGTCCATTCTTTTACTTACCAAAAATGGAACATTGGTTAGAAGCAAAACTTTGGAATGATATCTTTTGTGTTGCTCAAGATTGTTTAGAAATTCCAAGGGGTACAATTAAAGCAACTGTTTTAATTGAAACTTTACCAATTTCTTATCAATTAGATGAAGTTTTATATGCTTTGAGAGAACATTCATCAGGTTTAAACTGTGGTAGATGGGATTATATGTTTTCAACAATTAAAAGATTGAGAAATCAAAAAGATCATATTTTACCTGATAGACAACAAGTCACAATGTCTGTTCCATTTATGGCTAATTATGTTAAACAATTAATTAAAACTTGCCATAAGAGAGGAGTTCATGCAATGGGTGGTATGGCTGCTTTTATTCCAATTAAAAATGATGAAGAAGCAAATAAAATTGCATTAGAAGCTGTTAGAAAGGATAAATTAAGAGAAGTTTTAGCTGGCCATGATGGTACATGGATTGCTCATCCTGGTTTATTAAAAACTGCTTTATCAGTATTTGAAGAATATATGCCAACACCAAATCAATTATTTGTTGAAAAAGCAGATATTGTTTCAGAATCAATGCTGGTTGATACAAATATCAAAGGTGGTGAAATTACAATGAAAGGTTTAAATGCAAATATTTATATTGGTTTGAATTACATGGAATCTTGGTTAAGAGGTCTTGGTTGTGTTCCAATCAATCATTTAATGGAAGATGCAGCAACTGCTGAAGTTGCAAGATTACAATTATGGTCATGGTGTAGACATCAAGTTAAAATGGATGATAGTGGTAAAACAATTACTTCAGATTATGTCTGCCAATTAATTGACGAAGAAGTTGCAAAATCTTGTACAAAGGAAGGTAATAAATATGCAATTGCAGCTCAAGCTTTAAAGGATGAATTGACAGGTGCAAAACCTCTAGCTGAATTCCTTACTGATATTTTATATCCTTATATTGCTACTCCTGGCTCCCCAATTGATTTGGCAACCTTAAAGAAGTAGTAGTTTATGATGATAAATGATGATAATAATTGCTTTTCTTGTTTATGTTTTTGTTTTTGTCTAGTCTTTACTTTGGATTTTATTTTTGTATTACAATATTATTCTTCTTAAATTTTAAAAATGAATCAATAAATCTATTTAAAATTAATTATACGCCTAGCAAATTTTAAGTCTTTTCCCCTTTAATTAACACCTTTCAGTAATTTCACATCAGAAAGTAATATATCCATACATGCCTTCATTTTAGCCTCATCAGTTACATTTAATTTGTTACTCTCACCATTATTTATATCCTTTCGATCATGTAAAATATTATGGATGTCATGGAAGAAAACAAATATATAATCACGAATGAATACAACATGTTGTTTTAATCCACTAAATTTTACGTTGAATGAAATCAATATATTCTTTATTATATTTTGAGCCTCAATTAATGTCAAATTATCAACTTGTTCCATTTCAAAAACGGTATATTTCACACCAATTTGTATAGCAGTTATTGGTATTGATTTATCTTGTTGCACTTCATTCGATGTTGAACTTTCTCTTTCAATATTTAGATTCTTAATTTCATTTTGTGCAATTTTGAGTTTCTCATTTAACCCTGTTTCTATAGTTAAGCATTTACTAGATAATTCCCTATTTTCATTCCTTAATAAATTATACTTATTATTTAGAAGATCAATTTCTTGTGTAAGTTCAGCAATTTGTGTTTTATTTTTTGTGCATTCATCAACCACTTTATTATTCTCTATTTTCATCTCAATTAATTCATCAGATTTTCCTTTTAATCCATTGATGTTATTCTGTGAAGTTTTCTTTAATTCAGAATTTTCCCTCTCAAGCTCACCGATCCTCTTTTGTACTTCCTTTGATTCCTTTTCAAACATTTCTGATTTTTGCTTCCAATATAACACTTCGTTTTTTTCGTTTTCAAGATTTTTCAACATAGAATATTTTTCACTATTCAAACTATCAAGTTTAATATCATAATTCTGGATTACGGACTTATGAACATCACATTCTTTTTTCAACAGATTCCTCTCTTTTTTCAACTGATTATACATATTATTATAATTTTCATCATTTTCAACAGATTTCTTTTCAAATGCGTGTTTTTCTGCTCGAAGCAGAATAATTTCTTCCTCGAATTCTTTGTTACTTTCACTTAGATATTTCAGCTTATCATTCAGTGAAGCATTATCATCAATTAATTGATTATTTTCATTGTGCAACTTTGTAATATCATTTTCAAAAATTAAAAATTGCGCCTCCTTCTCAGCCAACAATTTCTCAAGTTTATTCAAACGAAGAACTTGTTCCTGGAAAGTTTCAATAAATTTACCGGAGTAAATATCATCATTTCTTTTACTCAGTAATAATGGTGATATATCTTTATTCATCTTTGTATTTGGGGAAACCGAAGCGGGTGAATTTCCATTGACAGTATTTAATTTAGGGGTAGAAGAAGTAAGATAGTTATCAATACTCCTTTTAGCAGTTTTATCATCCCGAAGATGAGAAACTGATGTTTTATCCCTTTTAATTAAAGGTGAAATATTATTTTGTTTATTCGATACCTTCAAATGACTATCCTTTCGTTTACTCTGTTTCCTTAGATCAAGAATTTGTTTGAATCGTTCATCTGATATTTGCGGGATTTTTTTTGATAAATTAGCTGATGAATCAATACCATCTATATCATCAAATCTATCATCAATCTCTGGAACATCATCTTGTTCGTCCTCAGAGGAGAGATCTAAAATTGGGAACTCATGAGGATCTTTGTACTTATCATAGTGCCAATTTTCACTATTTCTCCTATTCTTTAAAGGATAATTTCTATGTTGTTGTCCCATTAAACGCAAGGTACCTTATAGATTATTAGTCGTATTTGGGAGAGTGCTAGTAGTGAAGGTACTTTTTTAATGTTTACATTTTTGTCAAAAAGTTTTGTTTTCATGTTGGGAAAAGGGGATGAAAAAGATACGCGTTCTTATTATGTGGAGCTCATTTGGGTAATCATACTATAAATTGAGGAGTGTGTTGGATCATGATTGCAATATCCATAGTGATACATAAATGCTGAGGTAAATGGCCATTGCTGGTGCATTTAGTAGTTTATCTATAGATTTTGATATCATGGTTTACAAAAGACATTTAAGAACAAAAATTATGTGTGCTCTTTTTCTTATCTGGACTATAATACAAGTTCCTTTTCAATTTATACATTCTAAATTAATTATATATATATGAAGGAAAGAAAAAAGAATAATTTAAATCCACACCTAAACTATTTCTTTCTCTTTATCTCCTTCATCAAGCAATAAATAGAGAGATTCATTTTGTTCCATCAGAATTTCGATCTCACGAATTGACCTTTTCAAGACATCATACTTTTTCATTGGTCTGGTATTTGCTGATGGATTTGTTTTCCTCTTTCTACGCTTTTTATTTCGTATTTCTGCTTCTTCTTTATCTTCTAAATCAAATTTAGAAATTTTAATAAGCCCATGCAAGCGATCAAACGCAGATTTTATCATATCACGCCTTTTTTGTTCAGTGATATTATGATATTGTTTCTTATCTTGTTTTGTCGCTTGTTGTTTATTATCATCTTCTTTAATTGAATCAAATACAAAAGTTGAATCTACTTTCTTTCTTTTTCGTTTATTATTATTGTTTCTATTATCCTTATCCTTTTCGTTATCATGTTTGATTCCATCATTATTATCGTCAATTTTTGAAATTAATTTCAAATCTTTTTCAATTTCATTATTACCCGTTGAATTATTCAATTCATCATTAATTTTATCATTTTTCTCAAATTTATTTGTTTCAAGTTTCCTCTTTCTTTTGTTTTCATCATTTTTCCTTTTGGAATTTAATATACCCTCATTTGCAATTGAATCCAAGAATGATTCTAATGCAAGAGTTTCAGTATTACTCAATAATTCGTTATTATATGAAGTTGTCAAATCCATGAACTTTGTAGTTTCATATCCTAAATTTTTAGATGCGGTATTAGAAAATAATTCACTACGACCTATTATAGGAGATGGTGCCGATGAGTTAGGAAGCAAGCTCATTCCTAATGGAGAATACAATGAAGCAAATAATTTTGATGTTGGCGATGAAGCTGTTGAAATATTATGTGTATATAATGGATTATTATTATTGACTAAATTATCCATTGTATCTTGATGTGATATTTTTATCGATGGAAGTTGCAACCTTGGTGATCTGTCATATTGTGATGGAAAATTGGTTATCGGATCAATTGTTGGCATAAAATAAGGTGAACGAGTAGAATGATTTTCAATGGTTTTCAAATGATCATTATTTAAATCATTCAGTAAAGAAGAAGAAGAAGAAGAAGTTCCAAAAGTTGGATGTGGGAGTAAATGTGATTTTGGAGACATCAGCATTTGACCAATTGCATCAAAATCAAAAGAAGGTGGAGTATTGTGGCTAAAATTTGTGGATAAAGTAGAAACATTTGTCAATTTTGGTGATGAATTCGCCGAGTACAATTTGGATTTAAATATAGGATTATTTATTGGGCCATGGATGTCTTTATTAAAGTTAGTAGTTGGATCATCCATTAACATATAAGCAGCTGTATCAAAATCTATATTTGGAGAAATGAATTGACTGTGTAATTCTGTGTGTTGAAAAGTCGGGGTCAGAGGGTATTCTGATACGGATGATATCCCACGAACATCCATTTCCAAATGTTGATTCTCGTTTAAAATTGTATTCGTATTCGTATTCGTATTCGTATTTGTATCTGTAGTTAATGAAGTGTGGGAACCATGTGAGTGGTGGTTATTCTCTTTTGAATCCATAACGTTTCTTACAAGACGTCAAAAGAGAAAAAAAAAGAAAAGCAAAATTCAAAGACAATAAAGTTATAGTATAAAAATCAATTTATGTCTTCTTAAAGATTGTGTTTAACTCATATTCTTCTAAAAATAAATAAAATAAAATCCGAATAAAAGAGATGGAAAGATAGAAACAACAAAACAATAAAACAATAAAATATTAAAATAATAGAGATAATGGAGAAAAAGAATTTGAAAAAGAAACGAAAAAAAAAATTGTCAAAATTCACATGCAATCGACCACGTTTTTTCACATTTTCACATGCTTAAAAATTGCAAAAGGAGCCGATCGACGCAACATTATTAATTCTAAAGGTCAACACGATGATGTCATTTAATGTCTGAATTTCTTTTAGAGCTATGTATAGCTGCTGGTCGTAGTTTATTTTAGTATTTCTTTTTTAATAATAATTGTTAAATTTAGCAAGCTTTTACTGATATCAATTAATTACCAAAAGGTTATCCCATGTTGCATTACTATTTAAAAATCTATATTTATTGTTACCTTTTATGTTTATAGAAGATGAACTATACGTTTACGTGATTTTGAAGACGTTTAATTGCCACATCTATATTATTTGCTGCATCATTCTCCAAGACACCAGCTTCGCTCAAAACAGTTGCAGTTTTGACAATATTTTTGTCCCATTGAACATGTGTGACATCTTTACTGAATGATACCCTTGATGCCCATTGTTTAAGATCTTCACGATTATTATAATCGAGATTACCAAGTATATATTCAATAGCTTCTTCCTCATGTGCATTGTAATATTTAATTCCTTCTTGAGTACCTTTTAAGAATGCTTCAACATCATCATTTCCAGTTTTAACGGAACTAGTAATGACCCAAGATGACCATGGTGTGTAAATTTCACCAATTTTCTTAATTTCTTTATTATCATAATATTTTTTAGTAGTAAAATATTCCCACATAAAAGCATCAGTTTCAGTAGAATTGACACTATCACGTAAATTCTTGAAATTGTTAAGAACTTCAAATTTAAATGGATTTGGAAAGTTTTCTTGCATACCTAAAACAAAAGACATCACATATGATCCTGATCCAATTCTTGAAACTCCAATACGATTATTACCTTCTTTTTTCAAATCAGCAACATTTTGTAAATCATCACGTTGAATTCCAGTAGAGATTGACCAACAAAGTGGCGATTCAACATATTCCCCGACAATTTTGTATGATTCATCACCATTTGCAATACCTCTAACAAAGGCTTCGGTCAATCCAACAACAATATCAACTTCACCATTTTTCAAAGACGTAATCAAGTGTCCTGAACCACTAGGATATGGAATCAATTCATATTTTTCTAATCCAAACTTTTCGTAAAATCCATATTTCTTCGCAAACGCAATAGGTGTTGAAAAATGTTCTGGAATATATCCAATTCTTAAAGTCATATTCTTAGTGGCTTGTCTTAACATTATAAGGTCCAAATACTTTAACTGTGACGTTAATGTACAGAGTAGACAACACTTTTTCAATCAGCATTAGTCATCGGCAAAAAGTTTGCTTTACCGTTCTATTAATTGTTGTGCACTCACAACTAAAAAACTAACAAGTCGGTGCGTTGCCACACATTTTCACGACTACCATCAAATTTCTCAGCCTGCAAAAGTTTTTTGCCGCCCAAATTGCCATGGGATCCCACGAACATCCATGCATAAATCCACCAAAACGAATTCACCTAGCACCGCACCCAATGGGCCTGCGCCAGTACGCTCCACCCACAATTTAAATACTAACATTTTACAACACAAAGATTTTACTATAATATCCCAAACCTAATACCTCATTTACCTTGAGATTAAAATAAAAATACATATAATAAAACATTCACAAAACCTCCAAAACAATAAGATGTTGATATATTTATATTTTTAATCTGAAAATTTAAATATAGGTCGCTTTCCCTCCCAAAGAGGAAAGGGTCCCGAGACTTTGAGATGGTTCGAAAATCAAAAGTTACAAAAAATAGCAAAAAATCTACTTTTTACGTTTTGAAATTTTTTTTTTAAATTGCTGAAAATTAAAAAGAAGAAAATTTTTTCTTATTATCACGTGATTATCTGGAAAGTTTTTCTTTTTGTTTTATTAGTTTCCAAAAAAAAAATAACGTTTTGCTAGAGTTGAAAATTTGTTTGCATTCATGAAAGTAGAATTGTTAATTTTTTGTCATAGCAGTTTAAGTCTATAAATTCAAAAAAAACATTACCACGTTCTATTTTACTTTCCCAGATTTGTAGGCAAAAGATTTTAAACATCATATAAAGTTGAAAAAAATGTAAAGGAAAATCACTATTTTACATAAAATTTTGTTATATTTATTCTAAAAAAAATACTCACCTTCTTTTATAGATACATGGTTTCAACAACCATTCACCTTCTGCCTTACCATTCCTTATATTGTCAACAGTACTTACTTTGGTACCATTGATTGGCTTGTAGAATTCAAATTTTGTAAACATTTTGTTCGCATCATCAAAATTTCTTAACTTAAATCCCAAACTTTCAATAGCTTTGATGAAATCAACACATTTTGGATCTGAAAGACGTGATTTGATTTCAGTAATCCATAATTCACCTCCTTTAATCAAAATACGATCAGCCTCTTTAATAAAGTCTAAGAAATTTGTACCCATTAAACTCAAACAAAAAATGACAACACTACAAGTTTGATCCTCTAATGGAACATTCTTAATATCTGCAACTGTAATCTTATCATTAATACGCTTAAGATCAAAACTGTTAATTTTAAAGTCTAATTTCTTATTCTTTAATGTAACATCTTTACCAGCACCAAACTTCTTTTTGAATTTTTTCAATGCTTGTTTACCATCTTTTTTATATTCATCCATAAAATTATCAATTTGAACAGCTAAATTGGCTTCACCGCATCCCATATCTGCAACCACAACTTTACGATGTCCATCTTTAACGACACCAGGTAATCCACCAGGCGAACTAATCATTTTGGTAACACCACGATATACTAATTCACGTGTAAATATATCAACTGGATTCTCTGGCCAAGATTCAACTTGTGATGCAAATCCTTTATGATATTCTTCATAAAGTTGTGGTTGTTTAGTAATCATATCTAATGCGCTTGCTGAATCGGTAGTATATAGCTGTTCATTAATCCAACGAAATCTTGATCCACTTAATTTTGATAACATCTTACGTTGTAATGGAGTTAATTTTGATGGATCAATACCATCTGTAACCTCTAATGGAATTTCAGTCTTTTGCTTTTTTGTTTTTGGCTCATTTACATCAGATGCTTGGTGACTGTCACTGTTTTTAGTATTGTTAGCTTCATCGTCTCCCCTCTTTTTATTTTTCTTTTTATCATTCTTTTTATCAAGTTTTTTATCTCTCTTTTCAGATTTATCTTTACCTTGTTCTTTATTATTATATCCTAAATCATGTTCTGCAGCATTTTCATCGGCCTCTGTTGCGTTTTTTATTTTATCTGCTATTCTTTGTTTCTTTTTACCTTGAACAGGTTTGACCTTTTTACTTTCAAGTCCCCAACCTTCAACTTCAAATAAAGACATTTTATATTCAGATTGTTTAGTTTGTGGAAGTTAACCAATTATTGGTATTGTAAGTAAAACTAATGCTATATAGTCCGAAAACTGAAAAGTTTTTTTGTGAAATTTTGTTTTTTTTTTTTTTCAAATTTTTTTTTGTAACATGAAAATGAGGGAAAATTTGGTGCACAGATTAGACAACGGAGTGGCTTTTATAAGAACAAAGATAACGAAATTCAGCAAAGTTAAATAAGATAGTATTAAGATAAATCAAAATAAAATAAATTAAGTTGTAAAAAATATTCAGTAAAATAAATAAGCAATTAAACAATACTGTAAAAAATTTCTATAAATATCAATTTCCATTACTTTCTACAAAACTGTTGATGCTAGTAGCACTTTCTTCACCCACACTACTACTCCTTTCAATACCACCCATTGAAACAAACCCCGCACCTGCAGATGATCCTCCACCAACCGCAGAGCCACCTGAAACAATCGGAGAGCTCATAGTTCTACCAAGATTATTTAATCCATTAAAATTACCTAGTCCATTTAATCCGCCCAGTCCAGTAAGCCCATTCAAACCATTCATATTGTTTATATGACTTATATTATTAATATTGTTAATATTGTTCATACTGTTCATACCGTTCATACCGTTCATACTGTTCATACTGTTCATACTGTTCATATTGCCCATATTGTTAATATTATTCATATTATTCATATTATTCATATTATTCATATTGTTCATATTATTCATATTGCCTATATTGTTCATATTGTTTAGATTACCTAAATTGTTCATATTGTTCATATTGTTCATATGCATATTGCTCATTCCGCCAAGATTATTCAAATTATTTAAACCATTCATACCATTTAAATTGCTCAAATTATTCATTGAATTCATTTTGAGATTCAAATTTGGAATGTTCAAATTTAACACATTACTCATACCACTTGTACCACTAACACTACTACTTCCACTAGTACCTGTATGATTTAATGTTAAACCACCAATACGACTTGCAAGGTCATATGTGCTATCTGTATTTAAAAGTGAATTTGATGGCACAGTCACATTTAGATTATTTGCATTGGATATTGAATAAGAATTACGGTTTCCATTAAAAGTTGGTGTATTCGGAGCAGAATTACCATTATTTGAACGGTTGTTTAATTCCATGTTGTAAATATCCGAATTGGTATTTTTAAATTTAGCAGAGCTAGACTGTTGTACTTGACCTTGATTTTGTAGTTGATTGTTATAGTTTTGTGAATGTGCATTATGATTATATTGTAAATTTACATTACTATGCATTGAATTTGACCTAGATGAAAAAGCAGTATCTATAACATTTTGGTTGTTATTATAATTGTTACTTTTGTTATTAGTGTTATTGTGATGATGATTATTATTGTTACTACTACTACTACTACTATTATTATTATTATTAGAAGTAGTGGTATTATTATGGCCATTTTGATGATTATTGTTACCATCATTGTTATTATTATGATGATGATGATGATTATGCTGATGCTGATGATGCTGATTATGGGGGTGTCCATTTACAATAGCACTCTGGACCCTTTGTGCACCACATTTAAGGCAACAAACATTTTTGGCAAAATTATGATATGCACATGTTTCATTTAGACATTTCCAATCACCGGCACGGAAAGGAACATTAGACGAAGATTGTCGACTGCTATAACCACTATTATTATTATTGTTATTATTGTTATTATTGTTATTATTGTTATTGTTGTTATTGTTGTTATTACTGCTGATATTCACACTATGATTATTATTACCGTTGATAGTACTAGAAGATAAATTATATCCATTAGAGTTCAAAAAATTATCATTTTTAATATTCATGTTGTAACCGTTGTTACTATTATAATTGTTATAATGATTAGAATTATTATAACCCATATTATTATTGTTATTATTGTTATTATTGTTATTGTGAATATTATTATGATGTGAGTTATTAGAAACTTGACCATTAACCCCTTTATTATTATTTACATTATTTGAAGATGAGACAGCAGTGATATTTGATCCATTTATTGAGGAGTTATTACCATAAATTGATTCTTGAACAGCAGCAGCTGATGCTGCAGGGAAAGAACACCTAAAACAAGCTGTTCTTCTTTGAAAATTTGAGAATCCACAAGATGGGCAGGTCCAATCACCAGGTCTTGGTTTATTCTTTGATGATGGGAAAGGTGTTAATATATCTTGAGCTTTATCTAAAACACGTACAGAAGAAGGTTGAATTTCTATTAGTCTTTCATTAAAAATCTGTCCATTCATTGATAATGATTCAATTGCATCCTCATGAGTTGCAAAGATAGCAAAACCAGAACAAGTTTTAACAGGTTCATTATTTAATGAATTATCATTATTCTGTGATTGATTAGTGAGTTGATTAATAACTGATGGATTCTTCAAGGTCCAAAATGCAATTGTACGACTATTAACTTTACCAAACCAATTTTCTAATTCAGATTGAGTCGTGTCATTTGGTAAATTTGTTAAATAAAGAATTCTTGATTTTTCAATAAAAAAATGACTTAAATCAAGATTCATATCATGTGGTTTTTTAAAAATGATATTAGAATTATCAAGTTTAATAATTTCTTTGATAATTTTTAACATCAAATCAATATTAGTATTTTCAGTACTATCAATATCAATTTTTAAAGATTCTTTAATATAATTTAAATCAATTGATAAATAATTGATTGAATCAAAATTAATTTTTTGATTTAATTCCTCGAATTTAACGAATTCCTTTTTTAAATCAAAATATCTTGGATATTCAAGATAATTTGGTAATTGTGCACCAATATCTTTGGCATGTTTAATAAATTTTACTCTTAAATCCCAACCATTCCTAGAAATGAATATAAAAGATCTTTCCTTTAAAATACAACAAATATGAATAGAATCACTTAAATCTTGAATAAATTGTTGAAATAAATCAGATTGGAAATTAGAATTTTCAACGTCAGATATAGATTCTGTTTCTAAATTTTTTTCAAGAAAATTAACATCTTTTTTATAAATTATTGAAAAATCTGATGAATCAACAATAGAATAAGAAACATTTAGAAATTCTATTTGATTTGGATTTGTTTCATCTTTTGAAGTAAAATCTATCAATATATAAACTGGAGAAATTGAAAAAATTGCATCATCTGAAGAAGCTAGATTTGAACTATAAGAAGTATTTGTGGTTGTAATTTGTACAGAATTATTATCAGAATTAACGATATTAGTAATTGAATTATCCAAATTTGAAGCTAAATTTGCATCAATTGTGGATGAAGTTGAATCTTGTACAAAATCTGTCATAATGAAAAAAAAAAAAGAAACGCAAAAATGAAAAAAAAAACAAATTCGTTTGCAAAAAGTAATCAAATACCAAATAATATCAAAGTATTATTAACCCAGTGATAAAAATATGAAGAGAAAAGAAAAAAAAAATATTAAAACAAACAATAAATTTAGTTATAACTAAAAAAGAAGGTGAAAAGAAAAAAAAAATATTAAAACAAACAAAAAATTGATAAAAACACAAACCAAAGAATAATAAAATTATCAAATAAATAAAGAGAGGATGGTAATCAATGTAATGAAAATAACAATGATAATGGAAAAGAAACTAAAACTGCAATTCAAAAGAATATACAATGATATACTGAATAACAGATGAAGTTAAAAGTAAGCAATTTCAAAAGTTTTTTAATATCTTCTTATTATGATTAAAACCAACTT